>JANTEX010272805.1:0-11669 GCA_024741295.1 Macrocera vittata | reverse complement strand
AGGGGCAGGGTGCTTTGGGCCCCCCTTCCCCCCTGGGTGTTCTTGAACATACCTAGCTCTCCTACTATCAACGCTGGATAAGATGCTGTACGGTAGTACAGCTTAAGCGGTTGGATGGCAATGTGGCCAAAGATTTCACAAATGCTCGATAAATCAATGAGGTAATTCAGCGAAGCGAAAATACGGCAACAGGCTACGATGGTATCACAAACGAAATGATAAGGGGTTTGGACGCCCACAACGCACAAAAAATTGCTTATCATTTCAATACGGTTTGGTTAGATGTAAAGATTCCTAACGGTTGGAAAAATATGAAAATGGCAGCGATACAGAAACCGAATTGCGACAAGAATGAAGCAAGCTTCAGACCAATTACACTGGTTCCAGTGATGTCAAAAATGTTCTACAAAATCATAAATGGCTCCCTCGCTACAGACATAGAATAGAGAGGTCTATTGCCAGCAAACTCACATGTATTGCACGACCGATTACATGGTTCGACCGAAGAGTATTCATAATTATGAATACTCTTAGGTCCGACTGATTGGTGAGGTATAGAAGTCAGTTGGTGCAAATGCATTTTTTTTATTAATCAACGGGCGTCGCACCCAACTGACCATTTATTTGAAGTATGAACATACATAATTGACAAACAAACATTTGTGCAGATCGACAACATACTGGCTCGGTGTAAAGCAGTGTTTTGTTGTTCTCAGTACGCTTCTGACTTTTTGTTTTTTTTTGTATGACTTAAGACCATGTCTTTTCTTTTTTTTTTGATCAGTGAAGCAATATTAATATATTTTCCAGCCAGATCTCTCAAGGTAATTCATGGATCTGCCAAATAAGTTGCAATTTCATGAATTGTACATGTGTGAACATACGATACTTATTTCGCTTTAATGAAAACTAACGGAGATATCACAGTTATAGCTAGAGCCTGTAATATGGTAAAATGCGCCATATATTAGATTAATCAATTTTTTGCCAATTCAACAGGTCAGATAACTAGAAGAATCCCCATGCGACTGTAGTCTTTAAATTTTTTGTAAGACAATACAATGGTTTAGCTTTCTAACGACCATAGTTCATTAAAAATGTATTGAGAACTAACGGAGATATCACAGTTCTAGCTAGAGCCTGTAATATGCGCTATTTATTTGAACAATCCTTTTTTGGCCAATTCAACTGGTCAGATAACTAGAAAAATCCCAATGCGACTGTAATCTTTTTAATTTTTGTAAAGAACTACAACGCTGTAGCTTTCTAATGACCATAGTTCATTAAATCTTTATTGAAAACTAACGGAGATATCACAGTTCTAGCTAGAGCCTGTAATATAATAAAATGCGCCATATATTGGATTAATCAATTTTTGGCCAATTCAACAGGTCAGATAACTAGAAAATTCCCCATGCGACTGTAATTTTTTTTATTTTTGTAAAAAACTACGATGCTTTGGATTTCAAACGACCATAGTTACATACAGTCGTTTAAAAAACATGTAGTTTTGATTTCCGATCATTTGGTTCGATGAGAGATAAAAGAACATAATATTGTAGATAGAAGTTTGAAAATTTAAAATTAAATTGTAATTGGCCTAATTATTTGAACCTCGTGAAAAATGGATGAGTTCGGGTTTGGGTTCATCTGACAAATTCGAAATTAGGTTCAACTGTTTCAAAAAAAAAAATGATAACGAATCAAGGTTTCAGTTAATAAGTGATAGCTTCCAGATTTTGAAATTCACAAAGAACGCTACTGCGATTTTAGCGCATAAACCAGTATATAGTACATGTGTATATTTATGTTCATAAATCGTCTAAATAATCGCCATAATGCACGTCGTCTATCAATTGTTGACCGTCAAAACATAAAACCATGACGCAAAGTATGTCGCTTATTGTGTAACACAAATTATATAAATGTATATATGATACATTATACAACAGAGTTATAACGAGAAAAAAGATTAATTTCCGGATCATATTCTTCGCCATGAAAATATTGTGTATTGTTCACAGATAATAGACGAAAAATAATTAATTTGTTCCATTATTTCAAATATATACATATATAATGACATACGTATATACACATACAGAGAATTTATTGGTGAACACATTCGATGCATAACCGATGGGTCAATACCGGGAAAAGTTATTGACACCTTTTGCTTTTTCACACCAACTTTTACTGTTGTTAGTATCTAAACGGCGGCATTCACACATAAAACGTAGATCAATCATACCGTTTCCTATTCACATGTACGCAGGTTCGCCACTTCAATAAATCAATGCTGGCAAGCGGTTCATTGCCGCATCCCGGAATTGGACCAATGCACACAAATGAATCCATCAAACATCATGCCTACTATCAATGGGTACCGTTCGTATTATTTATTCAAGCCATAACATTCTTTGTGCCACACATACTATGGCGATCGTGGGAAGGTAAGCATTTTACCATTTTAATTTTTTCGATAAAAAGAAAGAAAAAGACCATAAACATATTTATGCTGTTATGACTAAATTGAGGCGATTTGTTCTTGGAATCGTGTGTTGCTTTTTGATAATGATTCACGCACAGCGCATCGCGTCAAACGAATTTGAATAAAAATATAAGAAAAGAACAAACTGAACAATATATGTGTATAGGTATATGAAAGATTTGCGGCCGATTAAATTATAATTTATAATAAAGATGAGTCAAGTCAGGCATTAAGTTTTAAATTATTAAACCAATCTATCGTGCAAAAATTATGTATTATATTTGGCCGCATGTATATATTCGCAGGTATGTCGGAGTGGTTAAATAAAAATTCCGATTTAGTCATTTGCGCGGGCCAACGCAGGTAGATATAATTCATTTTACGAAATTATCTTACAAATGGTTATACCTGTTTTACAGTTTCGAGATATAAACGATTCATTCAGAAAAATAAGCATGTTAAGTGGGAGTTTTCAATGCCCGAAAGTGTATGCATCTTTAACACTAAAAGTGTCAGCCAGTTCAACAACAAATCAAAACACAAACTATTTTCGGTCAAACTTTTATTTTCGCTGTGAAAATTTGATTTCAATCGGATATTTTGATCGTAACACTATGTCACACACAAATGCCAAGTCAGACACTTTCGTTATTGGACTCAGTTCGTAATTCAACAAAATATTTGTGACCAGCGTTTGCATTTCGAGCATTGCAAATTTTTGGCCTGAAATGAAATAAATAAAATGCGTCGCTATAGATATCGACTATGCTGTCGAAGACTGCAGTCACATACCAATACAATTTCTAGGGCCAGCACTAAACGGTATATAGGCCAGCGGATGTACATTTTTTATCGCTTCGGGTAAAAAACGATCCGGATCAAATTTTTCCGGGTCAGGAAACTGTTCTGGATCACGGTGCAAATCGAATACATGTATGTAGATCTGTGAACCAATCGGCATATCAACGTTATCTAGAAATTTTACATTTAAACGATCGTCAATGTTATCAATTCAATTCAGCAAAACATGTATGCTGCATGAACTTACTTATTTTGATCGGTTCACTGACTTCTCGACCCATAAATGCGACCGGCGGATACAGCCTTAACGTCTCTTTTATAATTCTGGTCAACACTTTCATTTCGTTGTAGTCTTGAATGCCGAGATCATTTTCTTTTCGATCAGCTGCCAAATGAAAATCGAAAAAAAAATGGATATCACGATTTATAAACTGTCATCTCAAATACCTAAAACCTGATGAATTTCTTCGTGGGCCAATGCTTGCCAATTTTTGTGATGGGCCAACATAAACAATGTAAAGATCAGCGCCGAAGACGTAGTATCGAATCCTTCAAACATAAATGTATCGACCTCCTCGCGAATGCCTTTTTCGTCAATTGCACCGGAATTCGTTTCGGCTGTAAATAATGTATCCAGCATTGCACATCTTTTCTTCTTGCCATATCTGTGCACATAAATTTGTGGTTCTATACACTTATAACGATACACGATCTGTACATATTAGCCAACTATTTACATGCTTTCATCCTCTCCATTTTGATCAGCAGCAGCAGCCGCAGCACCATTTCGGAGGCTTTCTTGTTGTTTGCGAAACTGCAATCTTCGCTGACCGATCACCGACCACGAAAACTTGTGCACTTTATCACAGTACTTATTGAAAATATACGACAAACCGGACCACTTGTAGGGAAAGTCCAAATGCAAAAAAGCGTTAACGGTACGGAATAGCAGCCATTCGCCCATTTTTATGATATTTTTGCGGTATTCATCGCCTTGACCCTGAGCAAGGGAATCCAATTTAGTGCCCATTGCCGTTTCTGTGTATGAAAAGATTTTCAGTAAAATTGATCGTTTTTTTTATTTTCAGTTGTACGCGCAATGATCCAATTACCACAAATTGTATTAAGTGTGAATCTCGGAATAATTTTCAGCAAATCAGTACCGTTCTCATGTTCCTTTGACTGTAACTGTTCCACCATTTTGTGGCTTTCTTCCCTAAATAGGCGTGTTCATTACTTAGTTATGATTAAATTTGTGATAGTTTGTATACTATACTATACCTAAAAGTGTGCATATAATCTTGTAGGATATTGAAATGAAAGGCTGGCGTTAGAATTTTGCGTCTGTGGAACCATTTCTGGCCAAAACTATTTAGTAGTCCAGTGCCCATTAAAGGATGTATAAATTTATAAAGATCTGCTTTTTTGATGTGCTTCGAACTGGTTAGGAGTATCTTGTGTTGAGTAAAAAACAATTGAAAGTTGATTTTTCTTTTGTATATTTTTAAGTGGTACTTACTTCCAGATCTCTTGCTCTTATTACGTTGAAGAAAACTTTTCCCATGAGATATGCCCGTGCACTTTGTCCAAATTTTAATGCCCCTGCTCTGACATGATTAAACGTTTGTTCTGCAAAAAACAGAAAATAAAGTGTTATGATGTATAAGCTATGAAGATCCGCAGTTAAAATTCAAAATAACTGTACAGAAATCAATTCATAATTTAGAATTCGGGAAAAAAATATCAATTCAAGACGAAAAAGCACTACTTGATTTGAAAATTCAAATACAAATGTTGTAGAATAAAGTTGTAATTATGAATGACTTGCAAGATTCTTTAACACGATTAGAATATTACCCCCATTCATGAATAACACTTCAAACAGGTTGCCAACAATTGGATACATAGGTGGGCCGGGTAGTTGGACGGCCGCTTTGTATTCCGGTTGTTGTTTTAGATGTCTATCCAGCATCCATAGTGAACCAACTATAAACGTCACGAAAAACACTATCAGGTCGTACATTTTGTAACCAACGGCAACTAACTTTATTTCTGTGCTCAGATATCTATTTACTTTTACTTAATGTCCGAAATTTCACAGCGGCCAAAACAATGAGTCATTCAAACATTTTGTTTTGGTAACAATTTATATTCAAACTGAAGTGCCAATTGAGATATGTAATTATAATTCATTGATATGGTTTTCATCTGAGACAGAGGTGGAACTTGTAATCAAAATTTTTAAAATAAAAATGTTTTTAAATCTGACCACTATAATATAAAAATTTGTGATAATATTATTAAACCATTAACATTACTACCAAACTGTATCAGTACTATTTCGATTTCAGAGTACGTCCCACTTTTGAAATTTCTTTATGAGATAACGAGCTATCGTTGGACAACGTTACAGTAAACAATATACAAAATTTTGTGTGAGAAGCACTAAGAAAATCACCTTTCAAAGTACATGCCAATACTAATATAAAGATAAGGAGCTAAATAGTAGGCCAGTCGCTGAGAATTTGTATTTTTTGATTTTACAGTTTCCACGTCTTTTTTTATCTGCTGTTTTACAAAGCAATTATATTGAAATTCCTAAAAATAATTTTAGGAAGTCAAAATATTGGTCCTTCGAGAAACAGAACTAGTCCAATGAAATGCAGATAATTAGAACAAGCAGCAGCACAGCTATTGGAGTTGATTATAATCGGCAGGGCTTTGACTGTAAAATAATAGTACATAGGATGAACCAAAGTTCTGCTCAGAGTATTAGAAATAGTGATTACCAATCACAAATCTCAAATGAAGATGTTTCGAGTCCTGATAGACAAAATAAAAACATCAGAAACATGTCAACGAATAAAATAAAAATGTAGCACGGAAAACTATCTCAAGCTAACACTGCGTTCGTAAATCCAGAAGAATGGCCAAATTTTACTATTAAATTCGGAGAAAGCAATGTACATCATAATAATTCAGATAATAGAAACAAATAATTAATAAATTTCAGACACCCTAATGTGTAGATCTATCGTGAATAATAAATGTTTCTTTCTTTCAAAACTCCTTTCGCCTGCACAGTTTTCTATATCTATCTATAGCAAAAATATATACCTACACCAAAGTGTATGTATTTCGATTCGTTTGACACTCATGTTGCATGTTCTTCGTGTAAAATATTAGATTTAATTTGCCACCAATACTAAATAGCTATTACACGATAAATTTATCTCCACTAAATTAGACAAGACAGCTACAGTAAGTAATGTGAATTTATCTCTATATAGATAGCTTGACTATATTATACATTGTGCAGGTACATATACACAGCATACAAATTGCTATTTTACTATATACAAAAATACACAGATCCATTTTGACCTTCTCCTCTTTTATTTCGTTTTCTTTAACAACTTCTATATCTTGATTAATTATCATGTTTTATATTATTTTATTAATAAAGAAGAAAGTAAATTTGTTAACATTTATCATCTGATCGTGCATTCATTATATATATAGACTAGGTATACACTCTGACTATTTATAATTTACCTGAACACAAACAGGTGCTAGTAGACACTTTGTTGCATCGATTGCATCCACTGAGTTGGTGTCTGTTGTTTCCATTGAAAATCGGTTATACTGAAACACAAAAACGAAAAGAAAAAAAAAAGTTAAAACAAATTTAATATTTTTAAGAATACTGCGTTTGAAAGCTAAAGAAAAAAAATATGATCGTGAAATTGATTATTTTTCTTATTCATTTTGTTTTTTGCTCTTAAATTATGAAAGTCATATTGTAGGTCTCGAAATAACTTTTAAACATTTTTCAAGCTAATGGATTGTCTAGCCTAATATAGGGAAAAAAACATATTTTAATAGCGCAATATTGCCGGCATGATACATATGTATACGGATGCATTAATTTGGATTCTTACTTTTTGTTGAATTGTGCACCGAAAATATTTGAAGCTGCTGCGCGATTAACTTACTGTGTATGGATCAAACAACAACAACAACAACAAAACTGAAATGAAACGTATGTTGGAATTTTTTCTCTTATTTTTTTCGTATAAAGCAAATGAAAGAATTTTTTTTCTCTCTTCATACAGAAGAAAAGTATTTTCTATTATATATGCACATAAATACATAATATTAAAGTTGTAAAAAAAAGCTCGAATAGTCATATTTTTATATATATATGTGGAATGGAATATGGGTCGTTACACACGGCATTAGATTTGAATCGTACTATGTAAGTTGGAGATAAAACCAAGAGCCGTTCGTCAAACGGGTGTCTTGCTTCCCCGTTATTTACAATAAATATTCTTTGTGCTTTCATTAAGAGTTCAGATTTCCGAATAATGTGAAAAGTATTTGAGATTTTTTGGAAATATTAGCAGTTTTCCGATTTAAAATAACTGAGGAGGAAGAATGATAGACAACAGTTTCTATGAATTGCCTCTTTAACTGGACATCACCAATTTCTTTCGTACAGGTTGGCATTATTCGGCCATCAGTGCACATATCCCATGGTTTATCATTAAATTGACATGAAACACCGCAGCTGAAATTGTTTCAAACTGCCCGATACGAGAATCGAACGCGTCACTACAGCAGTACTAGCATAGACCACCGCAGTTGCTTCAACCTTAATGATGATATTGATGACCAACCGATCGCTAGTAACTTTTACAAATTCGTCGGTCACTTGTAAAATTTCTATCAACCACCAGTCCACTCAGCTCGACCAAAGTCACGTAGCTATCGGACCCCGTCACAGTCCAACCCTAACTCATTCCGCATAACTCACCAGAAAATCAACAACTACGGAGCCGCTACGTCCAGAAATCCTCATCGATAAAGCTGCTACATTTTCCATCTCAGCCAACAAGTTCAAGACAATTGCAAAAAGCTCTTCAAACTAGATTCCAACAGTCGATCCAGTGAGGCCAAATTACAGTCAAAGATGGACGTCTATTGAATAACAGGTAGCTAGAGCAGAGGAAACTAACATTACCAGCATATCGGCTTCGCAGCTCATGATTCTGGAGTATCACGGGGAGGCATGGTGCTGATATATATCACGGACTATTTTGATGTGCGAAGTGAGCTTGCGACGAAAGACGAATTCCGTACATGAAGAACGGACTACAAAGTTGAAAGGTGAAAACATCAAGCCCTTCGCGACTATAGTTTGGGTATCGTTCTGAATCTTGTGAAAGCTCTTTTTCATGAATCAGAGATCATCGATATACGCCACCGGGTTACGAATCTTCGGTCGCAACACTACTCAAACATACACAAAGGCCTTTCTTCGAAAGTACAGTTCACCAACGAAACGTTTCCTTTTCTGTAAGCAAAATTGGTAATTTGATGATGATGACAGATCGGAAACAACAACCCGATGGCCAATACAATAACACCAATTCGGATACAATTGCCACCACCCAATAGATAACAGCAAATCCATCTACGACACATTTTATACTGGAGTTGCAAGAACATGTGTCGCATTATTCGGCTACGAAGAAACGCTTACGAGTTGCATCTTTGTCTGAACAGGAGATTCGCTAATGCGAAAATAGATTAGAACTACAACAAACCAACATACCAGTGCGTAAACGTCTAACACCGATATTACGACAAATCCCGATATGATAAGAGCAAACAACAACGAAATACAACAAAGATTGACACCAATAGGTGACGCACATCCGTAAAAAAAAGGTCTGAAATTCTGAATGTGTGGAGCCAGATGGACATATACTGCCCAGAGTTGACATACCTGTCTTCTTCACTGTCAATCATCAGGAAGCTTACGGTTTAATCGCTATCTGCTCACCTCGCCAAGGCATATCTATTTTAATCGCTATAAATCGCATGTCAATATATTCCGTGCAATCATTGGTAAATGGGGTTGCACTTCGACATGCCCGACGGTTGAGATGGGCATTTTGGGACCGGGCCGCCGAACTCGCTTTTGATATCCCATCAGGCCGGCATTATTTGTTGCAATATTCCACTGGACCGGTGAAGTCTATTGCGCATGAGTGCACAAATATAATATATAAATAATATGATTGTTCTCGGTGACCAATTTAAGGTGATTTTAGGTAAAACTTTCTTGATTTTTACGTATGTACTCAAATTATCTTTAGAGGAAAATTTGTTAGAAGATTCGACTTGGACTTTTCCTTAAACACGCCTTCATAGGAAACTTTACTTACAAGTGAAAAAAAATTGTATCTTTTACGAATACTACTCTCAAGCCAAAAACTAGGGAATATTTTCAACAAATTTACCAAAATAATGTCTTATAAGTCATACTTCCATTGAGGGATTTTTTAAAGTAAAAATTATGCCCCATATTAGACAAAACTTTTTCAGCACTCAACAAAGAGACTCATCCTGTTACTTGTTGTAGGTTCAATGAGCACTGTAAACCCACAAAAGACGTAAGTGCAAAATCCGTCGACTTATGATAGAAAGAGATCTGGCTAAAAGTGACTGGAGAAACTCTCGAACAGAAAGTTTTCAAACATTTTCCAAGGTGTTACGAAATCGCGTCAATCATCTTCTTCGCAATGCAAAACGAGATTATTATAGCAATGGATTAGGTACTGATCAGAGTTCTAGCTCTTTATGGTGACATATCAAATCGAATATGTATCCAAATGAACGTTCTAACTATTTATTACTCATCGATAGTTACTTGAATCGAAGAAAGTAAGCTGTTGCTATTGGAAATTGCCTATCTTCGTTTCTAAATATTTTTCCAGAATAATAATCGCACGACATGGACAGAGCATCCAACGAACACTGCAAAAAAAAACCTTTGTTGGTGTCAGAACACTTTGTTGATTCTATGATGTTTTACCGCAATGAAGTCGATTGAGGCTTGTTAAAGCATTACTTATTCCGAATTTAACATTAGCTAACATGGTCACTGGTCATTTTGATGCAGTATCAGTAAATACTCATCAAAAATCGCTCAATGCTTGTACACGATTTGTTTTATGGTATTGGACGATATGATAGCCTACTCGTTCTTCTCGGTGGCAATTAAGAACTCAGATTTTTCGCTCTTGTGGTCAAATTCCGCTTGTCTTTGTTACACAGTGGCTGGTTTGTCGAATTTCCCAGACAAATGTTTGTATTCGCATCACAGTTGTCCAAAATTGTTGATGGATTGTTGATTATGCGACAATTTTATGTGGTAAAACGGTTTCCTCTCGCAAATGCAAACATTTTCTTCTGCGATGATATCGAGAAAGTGGTATCTGTCTCTGTCTCGTGGGCTATTTTTTATTGACTCTTCGTGATTGTACCACTCGCCGCATTGTGTGTTTAAAGTCGCATCTACACGGTTTGCTCTACGTAATGACTTATAGGTAGATCCCAAAACATACATGATCCAAGACAAAATGCTACGATCAGCCAGTTGCAGGTTTTCTGAACAGAGAAGAGGGAGATCTAATTCACTTAGCCAGAATGGTCAAGATTGGCGAACAAACTAAGCACCGAGCATAAATGTATACTCTTGCGCCACATACACTGGTGTATGGAGAAGAAACCTCACTAAGAACTGGGCAGCGTTAAGTTAAAAAGAAATTGAGGATTAAAAATGTCATAATCTCATCTCAATTCTATAAGTCGTAACAGACAAATATCCCATGCCATGAGGTCTTACACATTTACTTTGGGTTCTGGTTTCTATATGTTAGAAACATTTAATAAGGGCGCCTAGTATTAAGCCGACACGGGGACACTATATCGGCCCGTTGTACCAAACCCAAAAAAATAAAGATTTATATTAACCATTTCCCGACGACGGTGCTCCTCAAGCGCCATCGTCAACGCGATGCGACTTTCAAATAAAATCCAAAATCTGCCTCGGTATCTTACTGATCTCTCCTGGGATACATGAGTATCTGCCAAGCGCTCTCAATCTGTTCTGTTTGAAAGCTGGACAGTGACAGACGAAATTTAGAGCAGTTTCCTGCCACTGTATGTGACTATACGGCCTGGGCGCAGCCTTTCTTATTGCACCACGTCACATTACGTCTTAATGGCCATAGGTGTGTATCACTCAAAAATTCAACTAGATCCTGATAAAACATTTAAGACAGCCCAGTTCAGGCATCCTGACTGCGAAACGGCTATCAAAATGTATCTTTGGCAGACTAAATCGACTACGTTTGGAATATCGAGCAGAATAGCAGAGTATTTGGAAAGACATTCACGTCCCTTCTAAACACTATTGAGAGTCAGTCTAACTGCTATAGATAAAGCCAAAGACAAGCCCTCTGGATGAGACCCAATGCCCTTCCAACAACTCTCCTACACGTATAAAGAACATGCTGTGACTTTT
>JANTEX010272694.1:0-11672 GCA_024741295.1 Macrocera vittata | reverse complement strand
TCTGGCATCTTTCTGGAACCTTTTATTTTATTTCTAGCATATTTCTGGCACAATTTATTTTAAAAAGATGCACAAGTGTGGACAGAAAACTATACAATTTTGGTTTATGCAATATCGCTGAAACTTTTGTCGCACAAATATCGCATAGGTGAAGACGTACCTTTATACAACAATAGTGATAGCTGCTGTTCATGAATTTAGATGCCCTGATTTAAGAAAAAAAATGAAGCAAAGAAACCAGGGAGAGTGTGTTTAATATTATTGAAATGTTCACAATTATAAGCTTTTTTTAGATGGCAGAAGAGAGGCGGTCAAGATCTCTAGCCCTCTGGCTATCGCCGATTTCTCTGGAACAAAAGTTGGTTGGGCTGTTCTCCCCTGCCGATATCCACCTTTAAATAACCAAATTGAAACAAACAAACAAAGAAAAAACAAACTTTGGGGTCCTCTGGATTGATAGAAGAAGCTCACTCCAAACTTGGCTCAAACAAATGTTGGTTGGGTTAGTCTCCCCTGTAGATTGTCACTTTTACATCAGTCGAGCAAATTTGAAAAACCACCATAGATTGATATTTTGACAGCAAGGTTTATGGAAAACAAAACCAACAGCTCATAGTTACACAAACATGATAAAATGAAATTCGTTTTCTTCAAGTTTGTGAAACTATGAGCTGTCGGTTTTGTTTTACATAAGCCTCGATGTCAAAATATCAATCTATACAAACATTGGGTCTCCTGGATTGAAGAGATGAGAGGAATGCTCGCCGGTTTCGCTAAAAGAATGTTTGGTCGGATCCCCTTCCGATACTCCACCCACCACCTCCTCCTTCAACTTTGAATCCAAATTTCAATTTATATTTAAATTTGCAACTCTAAATTTAAATTTTGAAATTAAACAAAAATAGTGAACCCGTCCTTGAGATGTTCGAGATTTGTGCGCACATAAACACAATCAATTCACTCGTCTTTGGACGGATATGTGTGCGGCGCGAGTGAAGTATCCATAGTTGTTGAAGTTTAGTATTTTTTTTACCACACACCGAAAAATTATCTCGCAGTTTTTCGCCGTTGTCGAACTCAAAAATTACCACAAAATTATAAAAAAATTGTTTTTTGTACAGTTAAATAGTTGTTTAACGCAGTTTTGTGATCAAAATTAGTAAACAATAATTCTCAAGGTAACCTACTTAAATGCAATAAAAAAAAGTAGGACATTGCCTTCATCAAAAAAAAAAAATTACAGAATCGTACACTCAAACACACAACACACACACAAACACAGTGTGCGTGCATGTGTGCGTGTGGTTTTTTGGTTGTTTCTATTCAGTGAAACTTCGAACCTTGCGCGTGTCTGCCGCCATTTTACACCAAACGAAAAGAAAAAGTGAAAAATACAAATATTTTTATAATCCAGCAATTCAAAGACATTTATGGTGTGTTATAGTTGCGGAAAAAATCGTTTAGCATTTGTGTGGTAAGTTTTTGTTTGGCTATTAATGATTAAAGGTGCAGGAAATTAAACATTTATGAAGTCCCGTTATGCGATATGATGGCTTGCGAAAATTCCGTGTGCGGTGGTGTGTGTTTGTGTTTGTGTGGCTTGAATGGCCCCATTTTCTGCACCACAGGAAAGAGATTCTTTTGAAATATTCCAAAAGAAGACATATGACATTGGTTTTACGACAATTTTTTTTTATTTATATATCATTAATGGCAATGTTCTGATCTGATCCTCGGTTTTTGTATTTTTTAAAAAATGATCTCTGTGGTGTGTTGGTTTAGTTTTTGTGGCATAAAATATTATAAAACAGCAGCTCTGCTGCACGACTGCGGCAAAAAGTGTTTTTTTTTTGTTGAAAATGTTACACGAAAGACGAAAATAGTATAAATAAATGGAGCAGCTGTCTTTATGTATAATTGCATTCCGTTAGCGCTTAGGTATTTAGTAAGACGACGACGTGTTAATTGAGTGCTAAGACCTCGCCGTTCGCGCTTGAGGTGCTCAAACTTGGAATAAATAGCTATGTCATGATAAACATTTATTCGCACTTATTTGATTCACGAATCAATACATGTAAAATATTGACCAATTTTAGTTTGAAAATTCAAATATACTCGTGACGCCGATCATCGAACTATTAAGAGAAGATTCGGCGTCAAAGAAGTCATCCAATGATCTTCGTAATATCCTGAACTTAATTGTCTGTATCTAGTTGAAAGAGCCCGGTTTTGCATACCATAGAACCACTAATTAGGTCGTCAAAGTTTAAAATGGACGCACAAAACAAACCGGATATAAACCAGCCATACGGACCTTTCTGCTCGACGAAAGATGAGATGCCGTTAAGTTTGTACACGATAGAGTTCTAACACAACAGCATGTTCATCAATATTATTGTGTTTACGCGACGTAACCATTTTGGGCCCACAGGCCAACATTGACCCGTTAGAGTTTGAACACTGTTAAAGCACTCCGAAACTTTGGCAACCGAGTCGGTAGTAGCATGTGGTGCACAAAAGGGTCTTGCTCAATGTCCTATGTCGCAACAGTGCGTGCCTAGGCCAATGACAAAGTGTTCGGCAGACTCGTCTTCAACACATTTGTCACATGTAGCTTGTTCAGTCGACAATATTCTGTAAGCAGACCTGATAACAGGTCATGTGACAAACTTTTTTGTCTGTCTACAAGTCCGGTTTTCTCTCCACGATTCACTGTGTTTCACTAGGAAAAGTTGATCCACATCTCGCATAATAGTGGAGTGAGTATATTTGGTGGGCCATGAAGTTGGCCTCTGAATTCTTGCTGGCTAGAACGTTCGTTGCCATCTGTGCCAGAAGATAAATTATTAAATAGGCACCGAAACACAAAGCCCGGTTGATACTGACACCATGGCCGTCCATTGCACCAAACCTCCATTCCAATTCTGCAACCGGTAGATTTTATGACCGAATTCAGGCAGTTGTTTATGCTGCATCAGCCTGAAACTGTTGCGTCGCCTGAATGAAAAGCCAGTGCAGCTCTCGCCTCGTCTGGAGTACATTGAAATTATCCCAGAGTTCACAATCTGTTGAGTACATATGCCGGACAATATTGCAGATAAAATGATTTGTCGACTTTTTCATCGAAACTATAAGCAGGATAGCTTGCACAATCAGCAAGTCACATCACTATAAGATGACTGCGTAGCTTACAGTGGCCTAAGCCATCTATTGAATTCTGGTAGCTTTAAAGTCGAAACTGTTGGTTCATTCACAAATATTTTGGTCTGTCTGGGTTGCATGACCGAGTTTCAATTGAGGTTCACTGACAATAGCTGTCATATATATTGTGCTATGTGCAAGTCCCAGTCCTTTAATTCACGATAACATATCTGTAACAATCCTCACGGCCTTGCAGAAATTGGACGCCGCAGATTTGATTTGGCAGAAACCAAAACTTCACTATTGGTCGGTCGATAATTTCGTCGCCACATTTCATGTGCGCCGCTCTCACCTTCTGTTTGAGAAAAGTTTTGTGGACGCGATCACGTTGAGATGGATTCTGCTCATCTTTGACCAGAATCAACTCGCCCACCATCACGTTTGGCTGCTTGATGACCCCTTTTGGTCGTTGTTGAAGTCTGATTTAGTATTCGACGGAATTATCGAGGACAGAATTGTTGATAAGTCTTTTGTATGTAATGCCAATGGTTAACCCGATTCGCCGATCAAGATAAATTCTGTTTGTTGTTTGGATCGGTAGATAGGGCGCACAGAGAAGTTCAGGCACGCTTCGATCTGACACAGCACTGTGTATATTTACTCAAAGGTGATACGTGCAGTACCGACGATGCGTCTTAGGTGCTGCTTGACTCATTTGACTTACCAGATGTCATCGAATAGAGCGAGACAGGAGGGAGTACAGCCAGATTGCGTCGTTAGTCGAACAGCAGGACACTGTGTCTGTGTCGGCAAAACAAGTTCGAAAATGTTTTCTTAGATCCGAACCGACAATGTTCGTTCCATAGACGCTATATATTCATTTGTTGACAACTCACTAACTGCCTGTAGTACCTTTGTTGCTAGGTACACAAAAACACCGATGTATCCATTTCCATTCATGCGTTACGAAAGCGGGATGTCTTGGCTGTGCGTTTGATTTCTTTATCAATAGCAAAGTTTTGGCGGTTATGTGCTAGCATAAATTGTTGCCTGTCAAGCATCGTATTTAAATGAGCCTGTGTGATACTCAGATTCGTGAGCATACAATTTTTAGGCAATATTACTTGACACTTAGCGTCAGCTTGACTTCCACGTCCACCGCGAAATTCTCCGTTTGGCCCACAGAACAACTTTACTTAAAACGAATTTGCGTTGAGCTATTTTCGCTGAAGGGTCGCTGACACATAGTCGTAACTCGCAGCAAAAAAGTCAGCAAATAACAGTTTGGTTGGCTGTCGATGGCAGTCGATATTAAAGACGTTCGAGAGGATTGGTAGGCATATGCAGACTCAGAGGCGTCGCAAAAGTCATGCAGCTCGATTGACTGACCGACGTTGCCGCCAAACCGACGTGTGGGTATTGATATGAGCCAATTGATCATATGATCTACAAGTGTATCACAATGTATCGTGAAAAGTTTGAGCGTTACAAATGCCGAAATTCGATACCGGCTGTAAGTGTGGGCCTTAGAGCACCTGAAATGCCCATACAGGCCGTTCTTTGGACTTTGACATTCTGAATAGTAGTTCCCTTTACAGATGCCACCATACAAGTGTGCCGTATGTGAGGATTGGTCTGACTATTGAAATTGAACAGTTCTCAAAGGCTATCATACATGTCGGCCAATTTAATTTTTATCTCACTACCGATGACATCGCTTTTGGTTTTATAAGAATTTCAAGTTGTGTCAGCCATATTTCTGGTGCAACCGTCTTAATCGATATGTCAGAAGGCACTTCAATCATTAA
Organism: Macrocera vittata; assembly: GCA_024741295.1. NCBI lineage: Eukaryota > Metazoa > Arthropoda > Insecta > Diptera > Keroplatidae > Macrocera > Macrocera vittata. The sequence goes on along the minus strand of JANTEX010272694.1, from coordinate 6,723 downwards.
ACGTGCTTTGTCTGTGTGTTTGCGCACTCAAATACAGTCCTTTAAGTCGCTTCAGTGGCGCATCTACTACTAGCGATCATGATCATGTTGACAGTACACCATCATGAGGATACCCTTTACTTGCTGTGATGGATAGCCACATTGTTGAGCCGTGATTATTCTGCTTTAAAGCATGATATCAATCTAAGTAACGAGAAGATTATTTGCACCTTTTTTCCCTTAAAGTTCTTTTTATTGAATTATGGAATGTATTGTCGAATGCTCCTTTTATATCAATGGAAGCGCAAAAGGCTACTTCTTTGTTTTGCAGCGTTTATTTTATGTTCCTGAAACGAAGTCAAAGAGCATGTTCAAAATTTGTCGTCCAGCAGACTAGATTGTCGACATTCAGCATAAGTTTTAGACTAGCTGAGTATTTGGAGTGACATTCTTGCTCCTCCCTAACACCGTTTAAAGTTAGTGTGATAGCTGAGCTTACAGTCTGCCTAACCTAAGACCCAGAGCAAACTGTGACACAACAGTTGATGTGTTTTCATCGGTTTTCATGGCACTAATTGTAATAAGACAGGCAAGAAGCTGCATACGAGTGAATTCATTCTTTTCTGGGGTCAGTTCAACACGGATATGCCACAATACAGCCGCATAGGTTAACACAGGTCTCTCTACCGCTTAGTAAATCAAAAAACAAGCTTTTAATGTCAGCTTCATGTTCTCCTAACTACATTCTTACACGCAAAAAGAAGACCAATTTTATAGCAACATCTTTGCAACCAAGCTTCTCGGATTTATGGGCAGGGTTGTACACCAGTGTTTAATGACCGAAACTCTAGTTGTTGCATATGCTACTATGGCCTGATTATAAAAGCCAGCACTATAGAGCCTGTCTAAAAGACTAACACTTACCAGACACCATAGAAGAGGAGACTAAACTCCTACCCGAGGACCATTTCTGTCAACTTTTATCATCTTATTGGTTTCACTAGAACTGGCTACAATTCTCTTTTTGTTTAGCATTGCCGCAATCCAATCAATGTGGATTGCATCCGAGCCGTTTGTTATGGCAGCACGAAAAATTGTTTCCAAGGCTCCATTTGAAACATTCTAAACCACAAGTGCCTTTCCACGTCGCAGACTAGACATTGTAATGGAAAATAAGTTTAACGCCCAGACATATTTTCGTCAGTAAAACCTTCTACAGTAATCTTATCAACCAGTCGCTCAAGAGCCTTTAAAGGCACTAAGAAAAATCGAACTGGGGCATTGTCCGTTCAATGCTAATTTCTGTATGATATTCATTGAGAAAACCACTACAGACTCTGGTCTTATTCTGATCCTATACTGGCTAACTGACCAGGAACCTAAACAAGTTCAACTATGCATGCGAACCTGTTCCAAGGCATCGGAGTATTCCTTTACTAATCCTGAAGAAATAGTAAACGTCTCATAATGCTGTGGTTTATGATTAGCAGAGTACAATATCAAATAGTAAACGAATTCTGGGCACACAGTGTCGTCTAAATGTCGCTGTATGTATAACAATCCGAAGTCCTTCTTGAACCACGTCGCAGCAAACCTTGATAAGTAAAACTTCTGTTCGTCCGACAATCTTTCTACACGAAAGAAAGCGTCTTTTTGATAGCATCCGCCATGTTGTGCTTATTCATCAGGGCATTTATAACTAGACACCACAAAAACGGAGAAAAGACTCCGCCTTGAGAGCATCTTCTGTCAACCTGTATTGTTAATGCAGTGCAATCGAGTCAACAAGACTTTCAACATGTCGTGTTCTCCCGTTTCAAATTTTTTACAACTAAAACACAACTCCTTTGTCTTATTGTCACTATTATCTCAAAACAACTTCCAAACTTAGTGCCCTTTCAAAGTATTGATTTTAAGGGAATATCACTGGTTCTAGCTTTGCCACCATGTGAAATTGTTTTGACTACAAAGAAGACCGCTAAAATCTCTAAAAACGAGAGGTGTTGTGTCGTTTGCGCGATTGAATGGTTGGTCTGAGTCGTGTACTGTATTTTCGTATTTGGGGTATTTCCTTGCGATGGCCTGTTGTTTTTTTTTTGTCACCTTAGTTCGTCGTCTGACAATGGTACGATTGGATTCGTAATGACTCTGTTAGTCAAGTAGTTTCGATTTACATAGGCTACGACTATTGTTCAAGCCCTCGAGTATACTTCCTTCAAACTAAGTTGTCCTGTTTTTGTCCCAAAATATCATTATCTCCATCGTCGGTGCTGTTTTAACATCCTTAATCGGGTGGTATTTATAGATCGTCCTACCGATTCTCGATCGATAGCTTATTATCGTACGTGCTCTCGATCTCTCAGCTTCTTGATCGTTTCGCCTGCATTCCCCTCCTGCACTTGTTTCAACATTCTTGATCGTCATACTTCGAAATGGCTTTCTTTCAATGTTTGAATCTCTGGATTGCTAATAATAGGTAATTTGTTCTCTCTGACGTCGATTACCGATGGTTCATCCTCTTCGAACACTTCCATTTGCTGTAATCTACTGAATAGTGAAATCGTTGCATTCATATGCTTTGATTCTTGCTCTAGGTTTTAATCGAAACGATAATCGGGTTCAGGGTTCGTGTTTTAAAATCACTCGATCTCCCAAATAGGACCCTACACCTCCTTCTCCCGTTTGGTATTACCTTCGTTCTGTAGCCGATATACTTTTACTCGCACAACTAATCGGTCACTTGTTCTTTGGCAGTCAGTAGATGCTCTGTGGTTTTCTGGTAAATTTCTGGTGCGCACGATATGCCAAAAAGGTTTGTACCGAAACCTTCCTGTTATAAACGTCGTAAATTTGGCAATCTTTAGGTGATGAATTGCGTAAAATATAGATTCGTCGACCCGTCGCATATCAACGTGAAATCTCAGATATCTTTCACGATCGAAACTAAAACTATGGGTTAAGCTCACTTAAATCGGCTTGTTAACGTGCTCGATTATATCGAAAACCAAGTACTTCGCTAATGATTTGACTAATTTGCTTCTGCAGTACTCTGCTTTTGCTGCTGCAAATTTCGGGTCTTTTGGAGTCCGACTTTTTTGAATTTATACGGAATTTGAATTATTTCAGTCGGAAAACTTTTTTTGCCGAGCGACATTTTGCTGGAAAAGCGTTCACCATATTAGTTGCATGTCTTGTTAAAACCAGAGTAGCACTTATTACTAACCACGAGTCCGGGTTTCCACATCCGGAAACATTTTTTTTCGTCTCTTTTTTTTTGTCCGTTCATAACCATGAACATAACACACCAGACCAACAACAGTTTTTGTCACTAATTTTGGAGCGTTACTATACGAACTCCTAGACGATTTCCAAGTCTTATAATACCAATAGAATGGTCTTTTCAGAAGTTGGATCATTTAGAAGCTATGATGGTTTTTACGTACGTATTCTATCCCATTTCGACCTTTGACACAAAAATATTGTAGAATTGGGCAAACATTGTTACATAAAGCGTCACTGAGGATACTACAGAATTCGGTAAACGAGAATATCCATTTATTGCTTTGTTCCAAAATTTAAACAAAAATCTTGGCAGAGATTTTAATAAATGCAAATGTTGGAAGACATACACCGTCGACTTTTAGAGCGGCTTAAATAACAATTCGAACCATTTCTAACTTCTGGAAAATGTGGAAGATATCATAAACTTACGCAAATTGTTTTTTTACAAATAATTGACAACACCATATTTAGAATGTAATGACAACGTCTCAGAACCAGACTAACCTTGACAGCCCAAAGCTCTAAATGACATTATCTTCTTATCTTTGGAATTTTATTGCGTTTTCTTATTTTCTCTCTTTGGTCCATGCTGTGAAAATTGTTTCTAATTATTTTTGTGGTGACAGCGTCAAGTTCCTGTCTGTAAATCATTTTTCAAGAACGATTCAATAGCGGCTGATTCAGAGCACTTTGATGTTCGAATCCTTGGCCAGTATCGTGGATCATCATTTCTGTTTTTCTGATAACTGGCAAGCATTAGAAATTGAATGAAAAATTGCCATGCTGAGACACGAAATCGAAACAACATTTTTCAATGTATTGACCGCGCGTAGACATCTTCAACCGATTGTGTACTTAATCTTAATACCATTAAAAAATGACCATATGAGTACCACATTTTAGGCAAATAACTACTTTAAGTATCGTTTTACAGAGTCAGAGAAGAAACGAATAATTTAAGATTCAATCCCATTAGCCCGTCATCTAATTACACGAACAAAAAAAATGCAATGCGGCTATAGTCTCTAATATCGATGTATATGTTGTAATTTTAAACTGAATAATGATAACATTGTCATTGTACTCATCGATCTATTTTCAATTAAAAATCTATTAACCACAACGTAAATGTTCATAGCAACTAATGAGTCTACGCCTTTTTTCTTGAAACACATACACACATAATCATTGCATCAAGACTGAGTTATAATTCATAATAAACTGTAATTGCATACATTTTTTTAATAACAAATGCCGTAAATAATTTCAAATTTACTCTCTTCTTTCGTTAGGATTCAGTCCGAAAACTATTTATGCAGATTTGTTACAAGTATCATATAACGCAAACCAAACATAATTTACGGTAATGAAAAAGAATAAAAATTACGAAAAACATGAAAGTGGCTTTTTCGAATACAATAACATGCCCAAAAGTAAGCCAAAGCATACGAATCGATCACATCGTTATGATCAGTACAACAGTAACGGTGAATCAGCCGACACATTAGTTTCATCGACAATGGTCAGCTCAAATTCGGGCAGTAGCGATGAGATGCATAGACATATGCTGCTAAGTTTTCGTGAAGTATCAACGTCAAGCAATAATATGCAGAATTTCTCACAAATCCAACAAAAACCTAGCGATTCGGACGAGTCCGATGCAAATGTAGACGATGAAAATGAGGATGACGGTGAATTCGAAGAGGAGAATGGCGATGGGGTGATATATGAGATTGACGACGATGACGAAGACGATGATGATGACGATGTTATAGATCTGGAAGCAAATACGAACGATGCGGAAAATGCGAATTCGTCGAGTAATCATCGACAACAATCGCCAATGGACGCTGAACTTGAGGAAATTTCAAAAATTCGAAATACAAGTTAGTTTTGTTACGATTATCTGTGGTTTTGTTTGAATGTTTATAAGAAATAATCCTTTTCTCTTCTCATTTTGCAGTAACTCTTTCAGAGCGCGAAAAAGTTAACATGTCCGACTTCCAATTAATACAAGTCCTTGGCACTGGCGGTAAGTGAACATATACATACGGAAATGGAAAATCTTTTATTTTGATCATTGTATTTGTCTTCTCTATATAGCCTATGGCATTGTGTTTCTTTGCAAAAAATTGGGCGGCGTTGATGACGGAACCTTGTACGCAATGAAGGTGCTGAAAAAATCCAACATTGTCCTTAAACTTAAGACGGCCGAGCACACAAAAACCGAACGACAAGTAAGCGTTGCTCGATGTAAAAGTTATCCGTGCCAGTGTTTTCATTTTTTTTTCTTCTCCGCATTAGGTTCTGGAATCGATCCGTTCGTGTCCGTTTCTGGTGACTATGCATTACGCCTTTCAAACTGATTCAAAACTGTACTTAGTCTTAGGTTTGTATGAATTTGGCGTGAGTTTGGAATTTTTTTTATTGAAAATCGTGTTTTCTTTTGTGTTTCTATAGACTATGTTGCGGGCGGTGAACTTTTTACACATCTGTACGAAAGGGAACATTTCCAGGAAGAAGATGTAAAATTGTACATTGCCGAAATTGTATTGGCAATGGAACAATTGCATATACGTAATATCATTTATCGAGACATCAAACTGGAAAATATACTGTTGGACGCTGACGGTCACATTGTAATCACAGATTTTGGATTGTCCAAACAGTTGGTGCCCGGCATTTCGGATCGAACGTTCAGTTTTTGTGGAACAATCGAATATATGGCACCAGGTACGTGTTGGTTTTATTTTTGGATTGTGAAACAATACACATTGATCGATCCGGATCGAAAATATTAAAACAATTTGGATTGAATTTTATCGAATGTTATAGGCTGTGTAGCCTGTATAGTTGGCCATCTTTTAGAGGAAGGTAACAAGACCCGTTGTTTTTACCATTGCTCTGGTACTGATTTCCAGTAATCAAGTGTTTTTAATCGCCCAAACACTTTACTGCTGCTTTCACCGTGAATGGCGCTATTTTGGTCTGGTCATATTAACTGATAGTAGCGACCTCGTCGGATTTTTCATTGCCCTACATCATTGAAAGTCCAGGAATCCATATCCAGATGTTAGTCAAGTCCTAAATTTATCTCGAAAAAAGTTATGGCTTTAAGAGTCGCCTGATTGTTTGATAATATAAAAATTCGCTGGCTTTGGAGTTTCCTTTAAGGATTTTTGTAAGCACAGCGTGTAGCGGTCTGAAATACTGTTGTGAGTTTACCCAAAGACATAGAACGATGCTACATCTCGAGCCAAATATTCCGGTTGTCCTAGCGGCATTTTGGAACTGCCCCTACACCACACCGAGCTGTTGTTGTTGTTAATGTGGCCGCCTTCTACTTTACGTCTTTTTTTTAGGATTAGTTTCAGTTCGGCGCACCTTTTTTAGCGATGGTGCAACACTTAGACCAGCTATTGGGTCCGTTGTGCAACCTTTCATCATAAACCAGTAGGGTTT
>JANTEX010272583.1:0-11673 GCA_024741295.1 Macrocera vittata | reverse complement strand
AACATTTTGTCGACTGTATCCATGCCACCTTTAGTTGAACATTAATGGGCCTTTATTTCAGGCAGCTCTTAGGTTCTTTTGTGCTCACAACAGTGCTTTTGTCTTTTCGGTCTACGTATGATACGAGTGTTGTGTCTAGCGTGACACCGGATCACAAGCTACTAAGATTTGCTACACAAGAACGACTCCAAACAGTTTTATCTTTCTATACATATAGTGGATTCACATTCATGAAATCACCACTTTCTGCAGCATCGTCGACTGGTTCGACTTGACATTGTTCATCTCTTTTATCGCTCGGTTTAGGCTGATCTAATTGTTGTTTCGTAATTATTGTCTCTGCTGGAAGAAAAATATCGTCATTGCCATTGTCACTATCTTTCTCCTGACTTCATCATCCGTCAAACAACGAAACATATTTTCAATGCACAACTTAGAAGTTCCTCAGCAAACTGATTGAAAATATCCTTCAAAAAGGAACCTGAATGCTTCTGTACAAACATTAGTAACTATATGTACGGTAGCACCCTAAAATATTATACACATAGAAATATATTATATAGATATACAAACGTTGCTTTCTAGTTTTTCTTTCTCATTAAAAAGTAATAAAAAAGATTTTGTGCAAATTTCCTGTAATATTTCTGGAAATAATTTAATCAAATGCAATAGGTGTGCAATAATAATATTATTTGCAATATTGAACAGAATGACTGTGGTGCAAAAACCTCAAATTCACAGCATGGTTCACGTTCATGGAGCAAAAAAAAAGAAAAAAAAAAAAGGCATTGCGAAACGAAGAAGAAATTTCATTTAAAATTCTGAATTTCATTCAATTGCTTACGTGGAAAGCAAAAGTTTTTATGCTTTTGTAGTTTTACCTTTAACACTGTATATATGTACATATGTAAATGTATATATATATAACTATACACCTTCAAACACCTAATTTAAGTGCTTGTGTAATGCAAGATATGTTAATATATCTGCACACAGCGCAGCGCTATACAATGCAAAGAGATGGTTGCATAATTTTCTTGTGTGAATGTGTAAAATAGGAAAATTTTCATCTCTGATTACATATTCATTTTCATATCATTTTGAATGTAGATATTAGATACGTTTACATATAATATGTATATATATATATGTATATATTTGTTCTTCTATTCTATTTGCGGTTTTTTTTACGATTTTAAAATTGGTATATCTATATTATATATATACAAATGTACAAAGTAAAATCAGCCAATAAGACTGGAGAGTGGAAAATCAAAAGAGAAAATTGTGCTTAAACGAAGAAACGGATAGATGGATGGCTTGCTGATTGGATGGTCTTGCAGATTCCTTGTCTTTGAAGTATTATATCATGGCTTTCTGATGAATGTGTCTGTACACAAAGAAGTTGCACACATATTTATTGTACTTTTTTGTGGCATATCATTTAAGCTACAATTCAGTAAATATATTATTGAACAATTTTATTTTTTTATTTTAACAATGCTAAATGTTACCAGTAATGAAAAACTATTGGCACTGATCTCAAAATCACAGGGTCTTAGCTCAGGAAATTCCAAATATGCAAACAAAGCGAAAAAAATTATTAATTTCCTATAGCTTATATATGTTAAACAAAATTTAATATGTACATAAGTACATAGTATATAATTTTAAATTTATATGTGTGTTTATAAATATATTTTAGTCGTATATGTAGTATATCATATATATATATATACTCGTATACAATTTCTAGACAGATCATGAACTGACAGGATGATCAGGGTTTTCGCCTTGTCTCTAGTTTCAAAGCGGTTCACGACAACAAATCTACCAGTTTGGTTGACAGGACATATATACCCTGTTTATAAACAAAACGTATATAAACGAGCTGAAAATGTTACTCACTCACTTACATACCTCCGGTGTAAATAGAAAAACAGATAAGTATAACTATACACACTGTGTTGTATAACACTTTTAATATATAGGTAGAATACGTCCGTGGGTATACAATTTTATTCTCTGTAAATATATACCTACACTAAACAAGGTATCCATTAAAATGAATTTAATGTGTTTATTTGAAAATCTTTTCTTATTTTCCTAAGGTAAAATGTATAGGTTTACACATTCCAACTATATATTCTTGGGTATCCAAAACCGTTTCAGTTAACAGTTTATTTAAGAAAAGCTCGAAAGGATAATGGGATTTTTCAGTACGAATTTAGTTTATTATGTTGACATTACCTACTATATATAGATATACTCGTACATAGTATATTCATACTCGTGTATTTATGTATAATATGTCAACATGTAAGATTTTCTTGTATCTGTGCGAAATGTGGCAATAAAACCACGACTTGAAGAAAATAAATATTATACAAAAATCGGTAAAATATTATGGATACTATGAGATAAGAAGTTTTTGCTGTTTTCAAATAAATTAAATTTTTCTAAAACATTAAATTGAAAAGCTTATAGTTTACATCAAATAGTATTGGAAAAAAATTATATTTTTTAAACAGATTTCCACCAATTTCTATTTGACATTAATACCCAGTTTGTCTCAACAATCAAAAATTTGTATAGTAGAGGATAAAAGATAAGTCCTGGGCAGCCAGGATCGGAAAAGATAATACAGAAATGTCAAAATTATAGTTCGTTTAATTGCTGATATTCTATATGCTTTTTGCTTCTTTTTAAGTATGTGTGTCTCGGCGAGGGTTGGGCAAATCCTTTATTGTTTTTGTTGTTGTTGTTGTCGTTTAAGACATATTTGTTAAAAACGTTCTCGTAGCATTTTATCGTATGAAATTGATTGGACAAGTTTGACTTTCGGTGACTCTGATCGGTTACTATTGCTTACGAATGCCCGTAAATATAATTATGAAATCGCCGCACAGAAAAAAATTATAACCAGGGCCTCGCCATGAACAGTTTTTTTCGGTAGCTGACAGAGTGCTAGACGAAAAAATTCAATTCTCAGGATTCGGGTTAATTTGACTGTTTGATAATTCAAGGCCCAAATATTTTACCCCTTCTCGAACAAACTTTACACTGAAATTAGGACTGTTCAATTGACGCAGCACTTCAATACGCTTTTCTTTGCAATCTTCGAAAAAAAAATTCCACAATCTTTGGTATTTTCCGCAAAATTTGATCCATTACTGACAAGAAAATTGCGGGAAACCAGGATATACCGAATGCCAAAGATTTTACACTCCGACAAACTGTCAAAAATGTCTAAAACTCAAGGTAGTAGGTATTGTTCCGTCTTAATACATCTATTAATGTTAATTTTTAAGTCCATACAAAGACGGAGATCCCGCACGAATAATAATTAATATACAAAATGCGGAGCTTTTTATAACAAAAGTTTACGCATTGCATTTATTATTATTTGTTCAGTTTTTCGAACAATATAAGGCAGGGTTGACGTAGAGAATTATTTAATATCTCTACAGTACTCCCCTTCAAGATTGGTGGCGAAGATTAGGGGAACTTGATTGGCTTTTCGGAGAATTATTGGCCAAATATCAAACACTTTATTTTCGCCAGATTTTTCCTAGTATTTTACTAAATACCGATCGTTCTGAAAAACTTCAAAAATCTGATAAAGAGGATCCAATTTTCCATTTCGTCTAAAATTCTCTATCATAACATTATCACCTGGATAATAAATATGTGATTGCTGCTGACGTTGGTCATAATTACGTTTATTATAATCTTGAACAAGTTCCGTTCGTTCCTTCGCCTTCGCTCTAATATCACAGATATCAATCCGTTCAGTTAAGATGAATTCACTTTCCAACATCCGTCTTAAAGATCATCAACTAGCCCACATTGATTAAGGTAACTACACATTGTGTGTATCACATAAGACTGTAGATCGAAATAACAACGTTAAGCTGGTTTATGTATGCTTAAATCTCTTGAAGCACATTTCTTTTCGAGTAGATAAGTAATAAGATAGTAATAAAAGCTAACAAATTTATCGCTATATCTCTGACAAATTTCAAATTTTCAAACATTTTTTTTTCTTAAAATAGTAGACGTAATGTTACAATTATTTTGACAGCTTACTTTTAGTTGTGCAATAATTTTTAACGATGACGTTAACGAAAGAGCAACAAGTGGTAATATCGAACTTTTTAGGAAAACAAATGAGTTTTTTCAAAGACAAAAAAAGTGTCGTGAAAATGGATTTTACGTATCGACATTTACGTTATCCAGTAACAATAAAAACAATATTCCTATTTTGAGAGAGTCGAAAAAAAAATTGGTGTGGAAAGATAGTCAACCTTGTCAAATCGTGATTTGGGGCATTTAAAGCAAATGATTTGTAATAATAATCCACCGACATTAAAATATATGGCTACTGAGCTAAATGTGACGCAAAATGTGATAAGATATGCAATTAAAAAAAAATTGGCAAAAAGTTGGTGAAAAAACCGAAAGGGCAAGTTCTTTCTGAGAAAATGAATGCAAAAAGATACCAACGGTCGTGGAAGATGTACAATCTTTTAAAGTGCAACAAGTGGCAAAATTTTGTGTCAGTCGACGAGGCATGGTTTCATCTTACAAATTCCGATGGACAACGTGACGTGCAATACATTAACCGCAAGCAAACCAAAAAAGATGCGAGTGTTTTCTCTAAATCGTCGCATCCAAAAGGCGTAATGGTTTTCATGGGAATGTCGTACAATGGCCTGACTACACCAATATTTGTTGAACCTGGCGCTAAAATTAACTCTTCTTACTACATTGAGAAGTGTTTAAAGCCATTATTCAAAGAAGCTGATCGATTATATCCGAGAAAAAACTGGATTTTCCATCAAGACTCAGCTCCATCGCACACTTCAAAGAAAACATTAGAATTCATACGAAACGAAAAAGTAAATTTTATAGAACCCTCACAATGGTGTCCCAACTCTCCTGATCTATCACCTTGCGATTATTTTTTATGGGGATATCTGAAAAAACAGATTGCTCATAGCAAAGTTGACACAATCAAAAAACTTAAAAAATTGATTTTGCGTGCGGTTCGAAAAGTTCCCATAAATATTGTTCGTTCTTCTTTAAAATCTTGGCCAAAACGTTGTCGTCGTGTTTATTATAACAAAGGTCATCACATTGAATTAAATTAAAATTATACTTTAAAAAATAAAGTTTTTATATGCTTTTGAAATCGTTAGTTTTTATTTTCACACTACCTTTATGTTTCGACATGTGTTTTCATATATTTTACCGTGGTGGCTTCCGTCGGTTTGGCGTTTGGCAATGTATTAAATATAACTATTGCGTCATGCCCAATGGCGGAAAGGAATGTTGCGACTTGTATTTCTTGTGTTTTTTTCACTAGCTGTGTTGAAATTTCGAAGTATCCGTATTCTTGGATTCATTGCTGCCATTCTATTTGCATGTCTTTATCGTACAATATCTGCAATGGGCGAAGAAAAATACTCGTCGAAAACATTCCGATTTTCTGATTCTTTTATCGAAACCACAAATTATTCGGCTTGTTTCGTAATTTTTCCATACAGATTTAAATTACTTACTGTGGAAAAACAGTACTTTTAGCTTTTTCTGACACCATATAATGTGCTAGACATGTAGTTTATTCAGTATATCTTACAAGAATGATTACAATATATATACCGTATACAGTTATGATTATTGTGCATGTATATGTGATCTGGATGTAGTTGCAGTCGCATACGTCACAGTTATCTTGAAATTTTTACGTTTCCTGTCTTGATACACCTTTAGCTGTTGCATGACATATTTGTATCGATGTTCAAGCTGAATTAGACTTCGTTCGTCATGAACATTTGATGAAAGCTGCGGTAATGAATTCCCATTCGACTTTTTTCTTTTGTGTTGTGGCTACATTGATGCAAGTATTTAGTATCCCGTTTTGGCCATACTGCAGCAACTGTCTGTTTGCTCCCAATTTAACCCTCGCTGTTTTTCCTGATCTGCCGCCGCTAACGAAGCATTTACCGGATTGATTTTTTTTTCTTTCGACATTTTGGCTGAAAACAGAATGTAAAATAATAAAACGGGACTTTTTTTTAGCTTAGCGCAAACGGGCATCAATTCCCCACTGGCCATTTATTTAATATATGTGTCAGTTCAAAGAAAAATTGTGCAGTTATAGAAAAATTAAAAAAAAAAAAAAAAAAATTAAAAAAAAAAACAGTTATGCACTTCTTAAGTTTTTTGCAGTAGCGCAGAATTCTTCTTCCTTCTTTTTTCTTTTTAGATCTCATAATCCCCGATTTTAACTATCTTTGACCATTCCAAAGCCTATTCGTCCAATGCTTGGACTATGTATTTAAATTAGTTTCCAAATAAGTAGCAAATGTACTTATAGTTGAAATACATAGACGTATCTACTTAAATGAACTAAATCCGGGGCTGATTACGGATCTGAGGCCACATTTTTATTTTCACCCCTCCTCCTTAAGCAAGGAAGAAGTCTGAATGCAAAACTAGACTAAAAACTTCGTGAAAGGAGTTTTTGGGGATGCCGATTACGAATCTGGTCAAAATTTGAACCCTTCCTTCTTTAGGGGAGATGGGCGTCTGAATGTAAAACTAATCCGATTGGACTAAAAACATGATATGAAAGTTTAAAATTTATTTGAAAACAAAATGTTTGTGTTTTATGTAGATACATTTTAGCATACATTTTTTTAAGAAAAAAGTCAATTCGGACTAATTTAACATTCAGACCATTCCTTCCCCTAAAGAGGAAGGCTCCAAAATAAAGCATAGACGTAATCCCAAAAGCCGCCAAAACTAAAATATTGGTCCAATCGGACTAGTTTTACATTCATTCCTAAAGAGAAGGGCACCAAAGTTAGTTTTTCGTTTAGAATCTGCCCCCAGATTCGTAATATGCGACCGAGTATGCCACCTGAAAGCAAGTTTTTAGTACTATTGGACTAGTGTTTAGTGTTAGTCCCATATAGAGGGAGGGATCAAAATAAAATTATAATCCCAGGTTTGTAATCAGCGATCTCAAAATGCACTAAAACTAAATTTTTAGTCCAATAGGTAGGCATTTCGAACCCTCCCTTCTTTGAAGAGGAAGAGGTCAAATTAAAAATCTGACCTCAAATTCGTAATAAACGACCTCAAAAACCAATAAAACCAAGTTTTCAGTCCAATAGGACTAGTTTTACATTCAGGCTTCCTTCCCCTAAAAACAAAAAAACATTGACTCGATATTCGTAATCACCGACCCAAAAACCAAGTTTTTAGTCCAATCGGACTAGTTTTACACTCATCCCTAAAAGGGAAGGAATAAAAATAAAGATCTGACCCCTGATTCGTAAACAGTGACCCCAAATACTCCTAAGCCGCAAGTTTTAAGTCCTAATGGACAAGTTTTTTTTTCAGATCCCTTACTCCCCTATAGAAGGAGAGGTCAAAATAAAAAAGACCCAAGATTTGTAATCAGCGGTCCCAAAACCTACTCACACTAAATTTTTAGTCAAATCGGACTACCTTTACATTCTGAGCTCTTCTTTCTCTAAGGAAAGGGAGATCAAAATAAAAATCTGACCTCATATTCGTAATCAGCGACCCCAAAAACCCCCAAAACCGAGGTTTAAGTCCAATTGAACTAGTTTTTACATTCAAACTCTTCCGAGGGGGAGAGTTAAAAATAAAATATTAACCCGGTATTTGTAATCGCCGATCCAAAAGCCCCCAAATCCAAGTTTTTTGTCCAATCGGACTAGTTTCACACTCATCTCTAAAGACGGAGAGATCAAAATAAAAATCTGACCCACGATTCGTAATAAGCGACCCAAAACAATTAAAATCAAGTTTTAGTCCTATTTGACTAGTGTTTTGTTCAGATCCCTCCCCTGCCTATATTCATCCCAAAGGCCACCAAAACCAAATTTCAGGCCGTTCCCTAAAGAGGGAGATGTGAAAATAAAAATCTGTCTCCATATTCGTAAAACCAAAACCGGACCTCAAAAACCCCTAAAACCAGGTCTTTAGTCCAATCGGACTAGTTTTACGTTCAGACCCCCGTAAGGAGGGTAGGGTCGAAATAAGAATCTGACGCTATATTCGTAAAAAGCGACCCGAAAATCCAATAGTCCAAGTTTTTAGTTCACTGATGAAGCTGCGTCTTCGTAATTCCATTATAAGTACATTTGTTTCCATTCGGAAACTTAAAAAAAAAAAAAGCCCTCCTCAAAACAATTCCAAAGGGGACCTTCCGTTTATGAACCAATTACCTTAATATCGAATTTTGTAGTCCTAAAACCAAAGCATTTGGCTACTTGATGGTATTTTGCAAAGGAACAATCTGAACAACAATTTGCTTTTAAATGTCGATGGAATCTAAACGGTTCTATCAAAACAGACAGTGAGGTTCCAGATCCTTCCTTCGGTCAATCGTACATAACTGCTTGTCAAGATTACATGTCGATGCCAGCCGTTCAGATGGTAAAAAGTGAATAATGCATAGGACTCAAAAAGCTCTTCTTACATATGAGCCAATGATAAAAATATTAGAGGATAGTTACCAATAAAAAGAACGAAGAGCTCAAGAGATACTAAACAATGCTTGGACAAATACTGCTTAAGCCTAGTAGAAAAACTACCCGAGATACGTGGGGTTCAAGGGCTTTGACTCGGCGTTCGCAAACAGAACTGAAGAGAATGTGAACATGAAACTGGCGACGAGAAAACAGAACCGGCATGTACGAATGAGTAAGTGGCACAACTAAAGAGTGAAAATGTTAGTACATGTCAGAACCAAGAAGCGGGTAGATAGGATTAGATTTATGAAGGGCCTCTTGTTCAAAAGACTGGTACTTATAGACACTATATATATATCGATCCGTTGGACTAAAAGAAAAAAGAATCCAAAATCTGCATCAACAGTATCTTACTAATCTCTCCAGAGGTACATGAGTGTCTGTCAAGCATCCTCAATCTGGTCCGTCTAAAAGCTAAACCATCAGAGACAAAATGAGAGGCAGTCTCCTCCTCCAGACCACAAGCTGGACACACATCACTATCCACTGCACCCATGGTTCTAATATGTTTTTCACTAGGCAGTGTCTCGTCATGTTACCAATCAGCAGCATAACTGCCTTCGTAGGCTCTAAACGGTTCCATGTTCGACTGTGTTCACCTCGTCAAAGTCTACAATATCCCTGCACTAACTGATGCCGACAGTGTTTGACAATCTGTCCATTACGATAGATGTAGTGTTAGAGGCATCATATGAAGCCGAAATATGATTTTTCGCGGAATGGCTATTGGTAGAGTAGTTAACAGTTAAGAGCAGAATATGTGGGAGCAAACAGCTTTGGCAGCAAAATAGGAAATGTACGTCACAGCAACAAAGGCCTGTCCGCAAGGAGGAGTTACATCTCCTTTACTGCGGACCATGTTTGTTGATAAAGTCCTAGTAAATCCTAGCGAGAAAGGTTTTGGTATACAGGGCTATGCAGATCCCATAGTCACCCACATAAGAGGAAAATTCGAATTGCTTGCAAGATTGGTGTAGAGAAACTATAGAAAACTAACGTGTTTATACAAGATAACATGTGCTGACAGAGTTACTTCAATGTGCTAATGGTTGTTAGCCCAAAATGCCTGGTGTAACAAACAGTACACACTGAATTGAAGGAAACTAAAATTGAAATTTTTAAAGATTTCAATGAAATTTCAACATTTCAATGGGATTTCCAAGGAATTTAATAAAAAAAAATAACTGAGATTAAATAAAATTTCACTGAGATTTCAAGAATTCTGAGTCTTAATGATATGTAAACACTTAAGGAAATCCATGATATTATAAAACATCAAAATTCCATTGGGATTTCAATGAAATTCCAATGAGTTTTCATTTTGAGATTTTGGACGATATCTTAAAATATGTATTGATATATGCTGGATATCAATAACATTTAAATACATCGAAAACTAAGATAATATAGATTTACATCGATACATACCGATGTATATCGATACATATCTATATATATATCGTAATTTATCGATATATATCGACACATATCGATATACCTGTAATATCGATATATATCGACATGTAACGAAATATACCGATGGGTTTCTATACATATCGATATATGTCGAGACTTTCGAATATACAGGTATCGATTTATAGCAATACATATCGATATATTTCGATATGTATCGAGTTATATCGATATATATCGATATGTAACGATATATACCGATGCATATCTATACATATCGATATATATATCTCGAAACATATCGATTCATATCGATGTATATCGATATATATCGATACATATCGATATTTTTCGATATACATATATCGACACAAAACGATATATCGATACTTATTGATACATTGATAAATATCGATATATGCATCGAAATATATCGATACATATCGATATGTATCGATATATTATATTATATGTATCGATACATATATATTTATTAGCTACCGTTATAGATTTAATATCGATATACATGTCGATAAATCAAAAAGTTATCAGACCCAATTGCAAGACTTCAATGACATTTTAAAATTTAAACGGAATTTCAATAAGATTTCAAGACGTAAGTAGGATTGCAATGAGCTTTGCCTATTTAAATGAGATATCAAGATTTAAATATTACAATGGGAATTCATAAAAATGTTAAGAGTTAAATAAAAACACATCGAAGGAATATATGTGGAGGAAAATCTTGCAGACCTCAAGATTTTAATGGAATTCTAATGAGATATGAAGGTTTCAATAGGACTGCTAGGAGATTCCTATGTCTCAATAAGATTTCATGATTTCAATGAGACTGAAAAGAGATTTAAAGATTTCAATTCGATTTCAAGATTTCAATAAGACTGAAAGGAGATTTCAAGATTTCAATAAGTTTTCTAGATTTCAATGAGACTGGAAGCAGGTTTACAGATTTCTACGTGATTTCAATGATATTTCAAAATATCAATAAGACTGCAAAGGGATTTCAAGATAACAATGTATAGCTCCTGCAAACATGGACCGATTCTCATGATCCAAATTGCATACGATTCAGACCGGTCTATTCTTTCTACATACGAAATGGCGTCAAAATACAACTTTACACATTCTATCAAATCGAAGAATTTCAACAAATACACATACTACATTATAAGTAAAGATTATACCTCAACACCAGTAAAAGATAAAAAAAGAAATAAATAAAAAATATAGACTGATATCTACTTAATATTCTACAAAGACTTTTTTTGCCCATTTTCATCCTTATTACTTTCCAATGTAAAGCCTCAGTATATAGTAACACAAAAGTGAGAAATGAAAATCTGTGCCAAGTTGGTTTTTATTTACATTTTCATAGTTTTGTTTATGATATGTTGCATATGCCAGGAAATTTATACAATACACTACTCTATAAGCTAAACACTTTTATCCCCCATTACATAATGGATACATATAGCACACATATTTGCCTGCGGTTTTCTTTCCTCCAGATAATACTTGTGGTGCAAAAATTATGGTGGATCAATAGACAATTTCACTAAAATGTTGTTGCCACCAAAGGTTTGATTTAAATGTGTGTTTTATCTTCCACATATATATGTATAGGAAGATATTGGTTTTGGCTGATTTTTCGAAAAAACTTACCTACCCC
>JANTEX010272472.1:0-11674 GCA_024741295.1 Macrocera vittata | reverse complement strand
AATAAAAAACATTTGATTTAAATCGCGATTTAAATCAGTGATTTAAATCAAACTGATTTTAATCGGTGCAACCCTGCCCAAGATACTAGACATTCTCAGCCAGTTGGATCGATTGATATTCCATTGTAATCACTCCCATCCTCAGAACTGCTCTACGCTTTGTGATAGCTTCGGTTTTACTGGATTACACGAAAGCCAATTCGCGTCGTACCAACTAACGATTATCCACTGTGAACTCGCATATGGTACTGATCACTGCAGTGATATCGTCAGCGTATGCTTGAGCGTAAAAACTGGTTCGGTTCAATCTCACCAAAAGACTGTCAACCACATTGCACCCGAGCAAGGGTAAACACTCCGGGCAGCCTTTGTCCACATAGACAATTTTCTAGATCTGCTGTTACTTATGCATGAGTTTCAGGACACACTAACATAGAGCAAAACGAGTGAGCAGATAAACCTGCAAGACAAGGTTTATATCTTAGCATTTCGCTTGCGGAGCTAATGATCGTCTCTATTAACACAGTTAGGAGGGATAATCAGAACCAATTCAACAACTTGGTCAATTCTCGATGAGATAGGCGTAATGACTGCCACATTTCTCAAAAAACATGTCCTTCAAATGACCGCAACAAGACAGAACAGCTTGTTAGGCTGTCACGAAGACACATCCAGACTGATAGCGGTCTACACAGAGTACTGGTCCATAGGTCGCCAAAACTGGGATCCCACATAACAACTTTAGATACAGTTGAAAGAACGACAAGTAATTTCTTGCGTGATTGCCCCATACTTTCAGAAAAATATATAGGAGACTAAATGAGTATCAACTAAGTGACCAAGGGGAGAAATCGCAAAAAAAGGACGTCAAGAAGATCCATAGCTTCTCAAACAGCACAGACTGGATTTGACAACTTCAGGCAGACATACAACCAAGACAATCAATTTATGATCAGGTTCTACAGTTTTTGATATCAAAATGGCACTATTGAATTGGAGGTTGAAAGAAAATATGTGATGTGAAAGATAAAAACAATAAAAAAATGTTTTTCAGTTCAACTTTTCATAGTTCTCTATTTCTGAAAGGACTGAAAATTCAGAAATGTTTAAAAAAAGGAGATCAATGCAAATGTTTAGTCAACTCTTTGTTCGAATCAGCAAAATACATATTTGTCACATAATTAAATTATCCATAATAACTTTAGAAACAAAAAATTACATTCAAAATTGGTTTAAACTCACCTGATGACTCCATGATCCGTCAATGTCTCCGTTACTCTCCTGTTCTGATATTTCACCCTTGGCCGGCATCTTTTCATCGGTTCGAATATTCAAACTATCTGCGGACGGCGCACGATCACAATTGGAGTTGGCATTTTTGCACAAGTCCAAGTCCATGTATGAATTTCGTTCGTTATTATCAAACGGTGCAAACGGTGGACTAAATCGTTGATTCCAAGCATAGCTATCTGGCGAAAATCCAATTGGCGACAATGGTACACCGGAATAAAAATCTTCACCTTCAGCAGGATCATTATAGCCGAGAAACGTTGACAGGCCATATTCCAGGCGACTTGGTCCCGCTGCATCTATGTAACTGTTTTGCATAGTTCCCGTCGATGTAGCAGACGGTTGATGACAATTCTGATTAGCCGTTAAAATTGTGTATATTTCAGATGCAGTCGTTATGTTGGCGACCTCGATTTCTTTTTTCGTGTCAATATTTAGTAACGTCGCTAAAGTGGCTGTAGAAGACGTACTCGGCTGTGTCCAAAGTTCACTTTTCATATCGTCAATTGGTGCCATTGGTAAAGGCATAGCTATCTCATTTTCAACAGCAAATGAAGCTTCTGCACAAGACGTTTCATTCAATTCGTTGGCGCTATTTGAGTTATTGTAAATAATCGACGTTTGTTGTTCGACCGATGCATCCTCTGTCGCAACAACATCAAAATGATCTTCATGTCCTTCAACGTTGTTGTCGTTTGTCATTAAACGTTCTTCAAGTTCTCCATTCGTTTGTGTATCCGGTTCCTTTTTTAATTCTAAAACCAATGGTATATAACCGTCAGTTGTTTTATCTTCTATTGAATCCGTTTCGAATTGCTGTTGATTAACAACAGCAACCTCATCACGCAGAGGAGACGAATAGCATATGGTTGGCGTATATGATTCACGTAATGGACTAAATGGAACATTTTCAAGGCAATCAAATGATTGCTTCGATGCCGATGATGTTTGTAAGTTATCGAAATGATTTGTTTCGGATACCGGTTCGCTGTCGAATAAAACCAAATCGGTCGGTTCAATTTTCATTTCAGTTGGATCAATTGTAACCGTTACGTTTATATCGGTTGGCGGTTGCAAATTTGCTTCTTCTTCGATAACTGGTACAAATGGTTTTTTAAATTTGACGACGAGTTTTTTTGGAGTTTTATTAAATGGTTTTTTTAACAGTGTTCGAGATGAACTCGATGATTCCGACAATAATTTCATTGTTGCTGGTGGTATACTAGTTTCCGGTTTATTGCATTGCGTTACACTTGCGTTAGCTTTCGAATGGGATACTGCTTCGGCATATGGTGGAGGCGGTGGTAGATCGTTTAGATCAGATTTATTCGCTGGAAAATGTTGTGATGTTTCGGTGTTTTGATTAGTGCATATAATTGCCGGTGTTTTGGGCCTCGTTTCAGCAATATATAATGATGCCATTCGTATGACACTTGTTTGAACACTGATCACAGGTACATGAACTGGTGATTGTACTATTTCTGGCTGTGCTACAATATTTGTTGCATTGTCTGAACACTCATGCACTTCAACAGTCGTAATTGTATCTTTTTCATCCGCATTTGTCGGTTCAGTCATATCAATTTCTTCTTTGTGCACAATATCTACTGCAACTTCATTTTTGATTGCATCGTCATCTTGTGACTGATGGATTTCATCGCATTCGGGTACATCCGAAGCAGATGATGAAATACCACATAGAACATGTCTCGGTTCATATATTTCATTTGGATTTGGTTTCGTATCTTCTGGTTTATCGATCGGCTCGTCCGCCAAATCTTCTACTTCGATATTGTTTGGTGTTGAGATATTGAATTCGGTCTTACATTTAGTTAATGACAAAGAGCTTAGTGAGGAAAATTGAATTTTGTCAAATCTTGGCTTATAGCTGTCAACATCTATAATTGCACCCGAAAACGAGTTATTGCGAAAAATTGTCGGCATAATCGGTATTGCATTGCTAGCATCTAATTTCACATCACTTAGTATGCGCAACTTGGTTCTGGATCGTTGTTTATTGGACAATACTGGCTGAATTATATTTATGGTTGATGATTCATTTTGTTGACGTAAACTATTTGAATGAATAACTCCGGTTCCAGGCAACAACGTATTACCAATTGACAGCTCAGATCCGACGTGTATCGGTTCTTCATCGTCAATCATTATAACATCTTCTTGCAATGGAACTTCTTCGTCGACAATAGTTTCCGTATTATACTTATCATCATTGTCATTTTCCGGTTCGATTATTTCTTCATAATTGTCCTCGATAAGATCGTCTATCTCAATGATCTCGGTCGATGAATGATGTTCACTATTTTCAGGTATATGTTTAACACTGGTGCTGTTCGGCTCCAAACGGTCATTAATGCCATCGCGTATATCACGAATATCGGAAATGTTACGTATTGAATTGTTTAATAGAAAAAAATTGTGCGTAGAGGTTTGGTCTACGAAATTAGATGTTGAACTTTTTGGAAGTTCTGACTGACTATGTATTATTCGTTTGTAAGCTGAATTATTGATATCGTACGGCGGTGGTGGAGGTAGTAATTGTTGGGCAGTAAATGTAATAGGCGTCGATGTCGGGACCGATGTATTTGTATTTGTCACGTCAACCGGTGTGGAATTGTTGAAAATTTGTGATGAAATTGTTTGTTGCGGCACATTATCTTGTCGTATAACACGGGTACTGCAACTGTTAACGTAGATAAGTTGAGTAGTTTTTGGAGGTGTTGGTATTGGTTCCGATACAACAGCAGATCCAATTGCCGTCGATGTCTGTGTAGGCGCAGCTGTTTTTGCAGCCGGTTCGACTTCGGATATGGGTTGATGATATTCAATTGCACGTTGTTTTGGCAATGGATCCGCTGTTTGTGATTGTGGAGGCAGATTTTCCTGAGTTAACGGTGAATATGTGCTACATCGAAATTGTGTAACTTCTTCGTCATTTTCGTTATTATTTTGTTGTAACAGTGTCAAATTAACAAGTGCTGCAATCACTTGATCTTTTGGGTGTGTTTCGAGATGAACTTGCAAATTCATCCCGACATGTAAGTACAGTGTACATACTGGACACTGGATTTGAGACTGCATCTTGGTAAATACAATGTTATTCGTTTATGATATCAATCAGTGAATTGTATGTGTTTTTTTTTCGCGATTGGGCAACGGGTGCGATTCAAAGTAGAAAATATGCGAAAGACTAAATTAATCGACACCAATTTTATTCTTTTTATGCTCCACTTTTATGGATGTTCAATACACTTCACACCGATCACAATTCATACACAATATGCGTTTATCATTGAAAACCATTTTTTTTCTTTTCTTTTTGATTCCACACACACACGGGTCGATTATCTGTTTTGTATTATTTGTGGGTACGTAATTGGCGAACACATTCATATTCATGCGCCATTTTAATCTGTAAAAAATAAGAAAAAGAAAATGATTCTGTCCATAATCGAAAGGTATTATATTGCAAATGTTGAATATATATATTTTAGGATTTGTTCGTGATAAATTAGGAAGCAAAAAAACAAAAGTCCATGAGAAAGACCGTGAAATTTTAGTTGGACTTTTTCGCAGGACTGTGTGTGGTGATCGATAAGCTCCTGTGCTGTGTGCTGTGCTGTGGTGCCATCACAAAAAGGCAGTGGAGCCAGCTGTCAAAATATTTGCTGTTCAATTATTTACCTGTTTTCGGGTCCAAATTTTATCAATTTCGATTTGTTGAACTGTAGTACACATTAATTGAACATTTTTTTATAGTTTATGAAAGATTTTAGTAATATTTAAAGCACATAAAAAAATGGTATGTAGCAGTCAACAATAAAATCGACAAAAACCAGACATATTGAATTTTTTCGAACGACAACAGAAGAAGAAGAGAGAGAGAAGAAGAGCAATAAGAGTAAATAGATAAAAAAGAGTAAACGAGCGCTCCCTGTAAGAGAATATGTCAAGTTAAAAAGGAAAATGAGTGGTTGCGTTCGCAATAAACACTCTTTCATCCAAAGCGTGTATTATCCCAGTGTAACACATGATAAGTCATTGAATCTTACACGATATACAAAAAATAGGTCAATGCGCATTTTTTGTTTTTCTTTTCTGTTTTTTTTTAAATGGCTGAAAAATGGAGAAACGGTGTGAGAATCAGAGTAGATATATACTAGGTAGAGTGGAGTCAGGGAATATTTCGGAAGCAAATAAATACAGATGCATTAGTGATGTGCAAATTCGAAAATATCGGTAATCTTAATTTTATTAAAATATTTGTGGTAAAGTATTTGTTACTTTGCGATATAAATTCAATACTTTGATAGTTGCTAACCATAGTAAAAGTAAGGCTTGAACAATGTTGTCAAGCTATAATACATTTAATATTTGATACGCGATACTACTTTTTATTCATTTGTGAGGTAATAAATTAGACTTAGAATTAATAATTAATAAATGCACACCAATCTAGTGTCTTCACAATAGGTAGTGCAGTTATATATGTATTTGTTCGAATCCGCTCGAATCTGTTTATTACCACTAAATTTTTGAAGCACTGTAAAGCTAACACATGAGTTACAAATACTTTTTTTGGCATTTGGTACGTCGGTATAAATTCGGTATAAGTTACAAAATGTTATAAGTTGCAAATTGGTGTCAAGGCGGTTGCATGCAACTTTCTCGATTTTTTTCGGTTTGTTACGGTTGCATTTGACACCTAGTTTTGAAGTTGCTTTTGGAACCATAGTTCCACCTGAAAACTAATTTTTCGGTTTCTTTTGCAACCACAGTTCCGAAATTAATATTCAGGTTGCATAACATATGTGACGGTATAAATTGTCACCATTTTTCAAGGTTATTTTTGCAAGAACAGTTACAAATTAAACTTAACTTTGCGGTTTTATTTGTGACGGTGTCAATTGAAACCTATTTTTATAGTTGTATTTGTGACCGTTTCAAAATTATTGAAATCTCATTTAACGATTACTTTAGCAACCTACACTTAATTTTTAGGTTCTATTTGTTACGGTTTCAATTGACACCTATTTTTACGGTTATTTTTGCAAACACATTTACAAATTTAACTTTATTTTTGGCGTTTATTTGTGGGTGTTAATTGACACCTAACTTTGCGGTTGCTTTTACAACCACAGTTCCAACTTAAATTTAATTTTCAGTTTTCATTTGTGACGGTTTTAATTGAACCCTATTTTTACGGTTACTTTTGCAACCATAGTTTTATTTTAAACTTAATTGTAGTCTGCATTTGTGACAGTTGCGTTTGACACCTAATTTTGAGTTTGCTTTTGCAACTACAGTTCCAACTAAAACTAATTATATTTAATGAATTGATGTTTCGACGAAGGAAAATAAATAAATGTGTTACATTTTTATTTCAATAAATAAAATAATTTTTAAGTATCTTTCTTTTTTATAAGTTCAAAAACCTATTGAGAACGTTATATCTGATATATTTAACATATTTGAACAAAGTGCATAGATCCTTTAGAGAACGAACTTTTGTTATATGAAATATTAAAATGCATTAAGTTAACTTACTGTGTTTTTTGATTGTATATAATACATATTTGTATACTCTTAAAATTATATTGTAACTAAACCTACTGCGTTTTAAGATTGTAATTGTCCTCATTCAACTAATGAACTTACATTTTTGTTATATTTTTCATTTTCTGAAAAATTATACAATTTGTGTGAAAATAGATATCATAATCAGGAAAATCGTAAATTTTTACATATGAATGCATTTCTGACTGTTCGATTACTGATGCAAACTAAATTGTCATCACGATCATCATGTTTTGTACATGTAAATGAAAGGCACTTGCACATTGATAAATACATTCTAGCAGTTAAAACATTCACATAATATTATAAGAAACACTGTAAAATGAAGTTATGCACACATAAAAACAATTCTTTCACATATTATACATTTTAGTACGCACATGTACATACATAAGAACATGCGCACATGAACATACATAAAATCGTTCTTTTAGCACATTATAATTTTTTTATTTACACTTATTATAACTGATTGTTAATCACATATATTCACATACAACTATGTAAATGTGTATACACTCAACATCATATAAACACACTGTTATTCATAAGGTACAAATATGAAAATAAAACAATTATGTACATAAATGACCTGTGCACAATATACATAAAAGAAAAAGGATAAAATTGTAGGTACATAATTGTTTTACAGATGAAATCAAGATTTGGTAATTCTAATAACTGACTACTTAGCAGTTTTCTTGTAAACCAAAATCATTGATAAACAGAAGCATTGGCCATTTCGGGATCAGTGTTTTACCGTAATTCGAAAAAGCATATACTTCCAACCCAAGCTCGAGTATATGCTTCTAGAATTATAAAGTAAATGTTATACCATAGAAAAGTTTGTTATCGGGATTAAAATTGTATTAAATTTTAATCAAAGTTAGTTTTATTTAATCATCGACAACAGACGCGTAACAATGACATTTTAGTTATTTATTTTTTGGCTGTTTCAATTCACAAAAGTTCATTTATACCAAAACTATGGTTTTCGACTTACTGCGTTCTTTGTTTGCACGGAGCATAGTTTTGCCAAGCTTTAATACTCTATATTTAATGTCTGATACCGATACGTGATATTACATTTTTATTCATTTGTGAGATAATAAATAAGACACATAATAACAATTATTAAATGCCACCAATCTATTATCTTCTCAATAGGTACTGCAGTTATATATGGATTTATTCGAAAGGTGCATCCGCTCGAATCTGTTTATAAACACTTATTTTATGAAGCACTGTATAGCTAACTCTTTACAGAGTTTACAAGTTGTCATTACGTTGCCAAGAATTCAAAACTAAAGTAATCAATTCTCAAAGTAACGAACACAATTGTAAATGAGATTCGATTACCTCAATATTTTTAATCGAATACATAAATGCTTCTTGCACATCTAAAAACACATGAGTATTAGCCAGTCGGGAAATCTATTTTAACATTCACTCACACGGCAAATAGAGTGAGACGGATGGTGAAAAATGGTGAAAATAATGAGAATTACACGGTGAATACCCGATTACCATAGTCAACAGCAAAAATTTTAATTATTAATAGAAAAAAAATTGCTTAAATATCAATAACATTGCAAATACTAAATTTCAATTGAAAAATAGTTAGGAATTTTAACACTAATATAAACCATTTGGCATCAGTATTATCAACCTGCCGAAACCAATAATAAAACATTTTTATCTGATTTTACTCTCCATAGATTCTACTCTGTTATAAGTTATGTATGGTGAGTAGTCTGTGAGCGGTCAGCATGCTTTATATGACTTCTGCACTGGGGTGTTTATAAGTCATGTGGTAATGCAGGATACCGAGCATGCGCATTAACTTGATTTGATACGTCATCAACCTTGGTTTTGGTTTTTGCGCTTTGGCTCTGCCATTTTGACAAAACCTCCGCGTGGAAACAGACGTATTTTCTGGTTCAGCGCTGATCAATTTGTTCGATTATTTCCCATCAATTTCAATTGATTAACTCGACCGGAAAACATAATGGTAAGCTTCTGCACGCAGTTTGGACATTATTTGATTTCTTCTGCCCAAAAATATTTGTCAATAACCTAACCTAACACTTTGCAGGCAGCCGTAGCTAAAGAATTGGAAAAGCCCAACAAAGGAGATGTAGCCCAAATACATCGTATCCGTATCACATTGACATCGATGAATGTTCGTTCGTTGGAAAAGGTATGTGCAGATTTAATTGCCGGTGCCAAAAAGCAGAAGTTACGTGTTAAAGGTCCAGTACGTATGCCGACGAAAATTCTTCGTATTACTACACGCAAAACTCCTTGCGGTGAAGGTTCAAAGACATGGGATCGTTTTCAAGTAAGTATTATCCGCCACAGGAATCGAATGTCATTTGGTGGAGTATTAGTTATCGGGTTTTTTCATTTTTGATTTCAGATGCGCATCCACAAACGTATCATTGATTTGCATTCGCCATCGGAGATTGTGAAGCAAATCACATCGATTAACATTGAACCGGGTGTAGAGGTCGAAGTAACAATTGCTGATGCATAAATGTATAATCTGGCAATGTGAAATGTTCATTTTACATTAAATAAAAGAAAAAAACAAGACTAATTGTTTCTCGTTTATTCGTCTGTGCCACATCTATCTAAACATAAACGATTTGTAGTATTTTAATTCTGATATACTTTCTTTTATGTCGTCCAATCCGCGGTGTCTTAACAGCTTCGGTGGTGCTTTGGAAAATAGTTTTGGATTCCAGCGTTTGCACAATTCTTTGCAAGTTGATACGTCAATAATTCGATAATGTAAATATTCGTTGACCGTTGGCATGTATTTTGTCATAAATAAACGATCCATATACACAGAGTTTCCGGCCAATGGGCTTTCTTGTTTTTTTACGTGCTCCTGTATAAATGCCAGAAGCTGGTTTTCGGCCTCTGCTTCTGTCAGTGTGGATTTCTTGCAAGCGTCCAGTAATCCTGTCTGTAGTATTCAAGAAAGTTAAAACTTTTTAATTTTGCAGACAGCACATTCACACATTACTTCAGTGTGTGTTTTAGTACACCAATCGTCCATTGTATCAAATAAACTGGTTGATTGATTTATAATTAAGTGTGGGCCTTCGGCAATGATATTCAATGAATTATCTGTAATCAGACAAGCCACCTCCATAATTCGATCTTTCTCGACATCAAGACCAGTCATTTCCATGTCTATCCAAACAATAGGACTCATTCTTCGTGGCGGTGCAACAGTTGTACTATATACTGAAAGTAAATTCGCCTGTAGTCTAAAATATCATATGAAAAATAAATTATTTTAATACGTTTAGCTTTAACCATTTTGGAGAGATAACGAAGGATTGTCGTAGACTGCATGTTAAACACTCAATTAACGAAACTATAGGCACACACTGTGTTTGAGAAACAAGAAAAAAAATTGATCATATATGGCTATGAACAGTTGAAAATAATTTAAAAATTTCATCAATTCATTTCATTTCAATTTGTTCTCGAAGGCGGTTGTAGAAAAAATGTCCGGAATCAATGTTTTACGGTGAGTCTGCCCTTTTCATTTTGTTTGTCCAATCGATATCAATAGCAAACGATTTTCTCATTTGCTCTTATAC
Source organism: Macrocera vittata (assembly GCA_024741295.1). Lineage (NCBI taxonomy): Eukaryota > Metazoa > Arthropoda > Insecta > Diptera > Keroplatidae > Macrocera > Macrocera vittata. The sequence goes on along the minus strand of JANTEX010272472.1, from coordinate 1,172 downwards.
AGATACACAAACATGTCACCGTTAGGTACATTCTTAAAAACTAGCCATCGAATTGAATTGTTCCCAATACGAAGCATTTCAATGCGGATAACACCAACAGCCGACTTACAATCAACGGAAACGCTTAACGAGAGCTATCACTTGAAAAACAAAAAAGTCGGTCGTCCCACTTCACCCCATTTCAGCATTTATAAATTCGAACTGCCTGCACTTCTATCGGTCACACATCGTATGACGGGTAATTTTTGTGACCGTATTAGCCAAACGATAAGTCTGGAAAGCAATTCGCAATTTCTGTTTTGTCTCAACATATAGGTGTTGCGTTGACTTCCTATGCAACTGTATTGGGCTGTGGAACAACGATGGTTCCGCATGATTTCGCCTATTATTCAAGCCTTGTGGAAGCGGCAAATTTCACCGAACCGACACTATTTGCAATGAAGTTCATATTGGCATTTCCGCTTACATTTCATGCCACAAATGGTATAAGACATTTGATATGGGATGCTGGTAAATGCCTGACTATGAAGTATGTGTACAATACAGGATGTGCATCGTTAATGGTTGCCGTTGGATCGGCTGTATGGTTATCGACAATTTAACATTGTTCAATTTGCCGGGACAACTCTCTAACGGCAGTGTATGTACATATACAATATACAAATACAACACAATTGTATGTTAACAACACAATAATAATAATAATATTTAAACTACGAACTTTAATTTAATGTTTTACATTATATATCCAATGATTTTTTGTATCCAGTTTTGGAAGTTACGCACGATACTCTGCGACAGCTGGCCTAGCTCTACTAAAAGTTCATATTAAATTTTACCTTATGATGGGTTTTCTTATGCTACGTTCACACCATAATGGTATGTTCACAGCATATTTGTGGTTTCAAAGATTATTTGACAGCCGTTTGATTAACATACAAAATAATCTTTGAAATAATCTTCGAAAATTTGAAAGATCTTCAACTATTTTCAAATATTTCTATATCTTTCTCAAGTTTTGAACTGCTGCTCTGTTTTAATGCATAGGATTTACAACAACAACGAAACAAAATCTTCGAAATAATATTTAAAGATTATTTTCAATCTTTATGGTGTGAACGTAGCATAAAGATTGAAAGTTATCTTTAAATATCAAAGACGCATCAAAATAA
>JANTEX010272361.1:0-11675 GCA_024741295.1 Macrocera vittata | reverse complement strand
GAGGATCGGGTGATCGATCAATTCATTTTGACCTTACAAAACCCCAGGACAGGAAGGTAACTACTACAAAGGGGTTGATCACAAATAGTGGCGGCATCGAGGGAAAAATTTTTTCCCAGTCACACATGACGATATATCCCTACACCATGAACGATGGTTAACGTGCTATTCACCCCCAATGCTAGTAAACCCGTGAACAGCCTTAAACTATTTCGACCTCCTTCTTTTCTGCTAAAAGCGGACCAGTACGTGCCAACCGCCTCGCGTACCTGAAGAGTAATTCTACAGAAACGAGATGTAGCAATGTGAAGAGGAAAAAGTTAGAAGGCTTTTATCCGCCTGACATAGTGGCAGTGAAAACTGGTGCAACTCTATATGGCGCGAAACTCTATATATGGCCAATTATTGTTGCCAGAGACGATACCTTTAACGTGCATATATAAAATTTGGTTTGTACCCATTTCTCTGAAAATCGCAATTTTCGTCCAGAGACCGCTAATTTGGTTTCCCGTAGTTTCGTCCATTATGGCTGATCTATTGATTCAGTCGTTAATGGCTGGTCCATTGATTCAGTCTCACTGATGTGTTGAGCTATGCTATCCGTTTCAGACATTCGATGGTTGAAAACTGCTGCGCTGGAATGAAATTGCATTTATGGCCGTTCTTTGTTCATGAACACTCGTTTCTACATAGAAGGGGAGCCTTTACTCATGACGTAACGGACCGACTTAGGAACATGACAGATTAACTAATCGAGATTAGACGATTTCAAAAATGCTGGTAACAAATCGCTTGTCAATTCAATGGCCATAAAGTATAATCAAATTATCGTTCTCAAAATTAAATTTTGTATTAAATCAATGCATCGTTCATCTCTTTTAGCATTCAATCCGCTTCCTCAATATCAATCAATGTTCGTGGTTTATTTCGACGGTGGACCAGTTTCCCCCTTTTGTCTGACACCAATGTCTGATAATTTACTATCTTTTCGTTGCAATTGTTTCTCGATAGTGCGTGCATTGTTTGCATAGCTAACCGCCATTTCTCGCTGAAAAAAAAAATTGCTAAAGCATTCTGCATGGCAGAATGGTTCCCTTAGGTCATATGAGTCTTCCACATAGCTTTCACAGTCGCCTTAAAAACTAAAACCACACCTAAATACCGATTTTCATCCCAATATGACCATTTTTAACTTTTTTCATCCCACTAAAATTGAGCATATAGGGGACACGGAGTTCCGATTGATCTGAAAATTTGCGGTGCTTATTTTTTTAGGGCTCGCCACTATTTATGAAGATTTGAGTCGCATTGAATTATAAATAAAAAAGTTTTTTTCGAACAAAAACTCGTTTTTTTCCATACAGTTCCAAAATCTAATTCATAAAGATATCTTTAGCCGTTTGGTCTGCATCGTGCTGGCAAGATTTGTTTACGAGCAAGCGATAATTTTTTTGGTTTCTGAATCGTCTTAAAATGACAAAAAAAGCCTTTTTAACACATTTCGGGAGTATGTTAGCTTTTTGAAAAATCTCACAAAACCAATATCTTCCTAGATAAAATATAAATTCATTTCAAAGCTCCATGATCGATGTCATTTCATTACAGACTCAATTTCATCTTCTTCCTCGTCAATCGTTGAAACAGCGACCGAACTGAATTTGCCTATGTTCTTCGTATGCTTCGTCACCATAACTTTACGCGGTTGACTTAGCATCACTTTATTTGCAACCAAATCGTCAACGTTAATTGCTGGCGGTGTTTCGTTCTTAGATCGAACCACAGATCGTTTAATGGTGAATGTTACTTTGCTGTCTTTAATACAACGGCAACGTACATGATTTACAGTATTTATATTGAAAGATAGCGCATAGCACTGTAAATTAGATAGTTACCATGTAACGAAATTGTTTTTCGATTCCTTTTTCGCGACGAATGTATATCATTTCACCGATATCACAGGTGATTTTGTGTGCATGATTTGTAACGTCAATAACACGGGCACCATCGGTTCGACGAAGCAATAGTTTCTAAACGCAACAATCTGATTTTGAAAGAAGAAAAAAAAACAAGGAACAAAGGACGGGGCAGGCAGATATACTTTCGTTTCGACTTACCTAGGATTTATGTCATTTCACCACATAGACAGTAATAAATGTTTATCGGTTTTCCTCACTGTATTCCTCTTAATCTCTGGAATCCGAACAAAAGATGCTGCGCGAAATGACTTTTGGTAATTTTTCTCTTTTTTAATTATGACAGCAAAAACTGCCAAAAATAGGTGTTTAATGGCTGTTTTTTGAGCTAAGAGACAGATTTACCACTCAGTTTTATTTTGTTTTCTGAAAATTCATGTTTATCTAAAGATAGTTATGCTAAACAATGTTTCTTGTATCTACTTGTAGTTCAGCAGCAATATTAAATCACAATTTTCGTAAATATTGCACTTATTTAGAAAAAACGACAGTTTAGTGATAGCAACATTAAATGTTAAACTACCATGTTGCATTTTTTTTTAAATTTATAAATGATATGTTCGAAATTATTCCTCTTGTACCTGTATGCAAGCATGGAGTCGTTTCCGCATTGAATTTCGAACTTTTCTAAAAAGTCCAGGTGTATTTCGAATGGTTTCTGCACAATATATGGTTTTCTGTACTAAAGTGTCTCTATTATTGACCGGATTTTCATACACCGTGGCCTTAAAATTACCTCAAAAGTAAAAATCCATAAGGTTAAGATCGGGCGACTGTGCTGGCCAAGTCAGCGGTTTTCATAATTATCATTTAAATAATCTCGTACTGTACGTGCAATGTGTGGAAGAGCACCGTCCTGCATAAGCCACATTATTCGACGAGTAGTCAGTGGTACGTCTTCCAAAAGTCTCGGTAATACATAAAGCAAAAAACCAAATAGGTAGGCCCGTTCAAGTGTTGTTGTAGTATGTATGGCCTAATAATATTGTCGCCTACAATACCAGCCCAAACATTAACACGAAATTCTTGTTGATGTGGGTACCCAAGTTTGGCATGTGGGTTTATAGGTTCCTAAAAATGAATATTGTGAAAATTCACCGTACCATCTCGGTCAAAGCTTGCCTCGTCAGTGAATAAGACGTTTTTTAAAAAATCAGGAATTATGACACATTGTCTAAAAAACCACCGGTAATAATTAACACGAAATGCCAAATCAGTTCGTTTCATTCCGTGAACCTTTTGAATGTGACATGGCTTGTTCCAACGATTAATGCCATTTCCCGGGTACTTGCACGTGGATGTGTTCTTACATACCTTAATATTTAATCTTCCAAATGAACAATATTATGTCGATCAACTTCATTTCTGGCAATCCGTAGTGTACCGTTTTCATGTAAAATTCGGTCTACATTGAAAAACGTATTAATTGCTGGAATTCGTATATTGGGGTACATATCTTCGAGCAACATCAGCACTTCGATGAGCAGGGCCATAGTACAAATGCAATTGAATAAATGTTCATTTAAAAAAAAAAAACTCCATAACATTTTCTGAAAATTAACATAGCTCGACCTCTTTTTAGGCGAAAACAATGTGCTAAAAAGTGTCGTTTTTCTAAATAAGTGCATTATTTATGAAAATTTGGATTTAATATTGCTGCTTAACTGCAGCAGATACAAGAAACATTGTTTGATATAGTTATTTTTAGAAAAACATTAACTTTCAGAAAATAAAATAAAACTGAGTGAAAAACCTGTCTCTTATCTAAAAAAACTGCCATTAATTTGGATATTTTTTTTGCAAAAAAATAGTTTAGCGCCATCTAAGAATAAAACTGAAAGGTAATTCAAAATTTCGAAAATACAAAATTTAGCTACGTTCATTACCTATTTGGTCAAACTTATTTAATTAAGCCTTACCGTTATTGAGTTACAGGGTGTTAAGTAAAAATCTGTATATAAGTTTTCAAACAGCTGTAACTCGGATAGAGGGTGGGAGCGGTGGTTAAAGTGAGGATATATTTTTTGCTTAGAATATTATCCTCTATAACGCCCCATACTCCATATCACGCGATAGGTTAACACCCTGTTTATGTCAAAGATGTATCAGAGAGGATTGGCAGAGTTGTCAATAATATTTCTGCGGGTATACAGTTGGCATAGTAGTACCAATAGCTTGAAAATTGCCCGATGCAAACAAACAAATGTTAAATACAAGATTCCGTGTCGTGGTAGTGTGACTGATGGCCCATCGCGTAGTTTATCAAATGTCGGCCACCTAAAACAGTACCTAGAAAAACCACAAACGTGACTTGCTTAGACCAGTTAATCCACTAGTGCCAACAACAGCTCTGGTGGATCAGAGCAATTTAGCTGGTCAAGCTCCGGATTTGGATAGCGTCACTGTTTCGGATCGGGCAGGACATTTCGGACGAAGATTGATTATTGAAGCTTTGCACATAATTTTAGAAAATTTTACGAATCTTCATCAACTACATGGCCGGAATGCCCGTTCTACAAAATTAAAAGATTTAGAAATGCCGTTTCTCATCAAAATTATAAATTTATATTCAAAATTGTATTTAAAAACTGATAATTTATAATTATGTTTGTGGCATCAATACACAATTTTAACTGAAATGAGAGGTCAATAATTCATGTTAATGTACATTCTAAAAACTAAAAGACATACAAAAAAACAGACTGCAGATATTATAGAAAAGCGCAAAATTATATGTAAGAAATAGTTCTTGTTTCAATATGTCTACAGGGGAGGCAAGAGAACTAGAAGTTTACCAACAACCACTGGCTAAACATTCAAATTGGTTATATTACGACTTGTGACTAGTGTCTATATAACATTCTTCATAACATCTTTCACAAAGTCAATTTTAATCGATGTTTCAATAGTGTGGTATCGTTACTTAAGAAATAAAAAAAATAAATCCTAAACTCTCCCAAAAGCCCATTAAAACCCTTTATTTTCAAAAAAAATTTCCAAACTATAAATAATTTTGCAGAATTCCTAAAGAGGAAATATAATCCGAGTTCGAACTAGTCGATTTTTTTACCAGCACAGTCAGTATATTATTGTTTATGTGTAGAAAAACGGCCTAAAAAATGTTGATAGTCTGACGTCAGCATTATAACCAGAAAAAAACCTGTGAACTCTTTGACTTCGAGTTTTTTTTGTTATGAACATTGAAACCTAAAAATGAAACAGTTGTATAAATTTAGTTTCACCCAAGCATAGTTGTTTACACTAAAGATGAATTCATACAGTTTTAAAGACCTAAAGCAATATAGTCGAGGATCGAGTTTACATGTTTTAAACTGAACTCAAACCGATATTTATGTAGTATAGTTGGTCCCTAAACGCTTAACGTTGTTATTCTTTTATTTTCTTAAGGAGCGTTACAGGCTCGAAACAAGGTCGAAGTAGCAAGCAATTGCTTGTCAGAAATATGTTCAAATTGTTATGATCGCTGGTATCCCAAACATATACATATTTTTAGGACACAATTCATCAATCATACCTTGTTAGTTTCTCATGACCGGTATGGAAGTGAGTACCGGCTATATTTTCTTCTTATATTTTTGCAGTCAGTGACATTATACAGAAACTTTTAAAAATTTTGCTGACACAAGGTCTTGTTCAATTTGCACAAATCGGAACGTTTTCCGAGAACTTTATATTCTAGACCTATATCTATATTTCAGTTGCTCCGTTGGCTGTATATATTGCTCTTATCTATATATAATATGATTTTGCCTGTTGACGTCAGTTGTACATTATATTATTACATTTTAGGTATACCTACACTGATTTTTTATAATTGATATAACCGCAATGAAAAATAAATAAAAATGTAGAAATAGTGAAAAAGATATATTTTACATTCTGTGTATATGTAGTATTATATATATATATATAAATATGTTTAGGCCGCAACAAATACCTACATAATTTATATAGACTTAATAGGCATATATCATTAATAATGTATGTGATGTGAGTGCACTTTGCTGCATGCAAGTATATTGTATAAATATAGTTAAGTTATATATATATATTTTTATGCATTCACCATTCAGTCAATCCATGCATGCAAATCTACAAACCATTCAACAATGATGACCCTTTAAAAAGGTTCACATTAAAAGACCTTGTGTCGATTTTTGCTTCCTCTAAATAAACAAGTTAATAAACGAAAGAGCTCACTGAGCATATATACTATATATATGGATTAAATAGCGTATTATAATACATTAATCGGAATTATAGTGACTTATAAATGTGTATTACAGTATGAACGGAGTGTAAATGTGTATATAACACAGTGCACATATACTGTACATGTGCACAACAATATTATTGGACTTTTCTTTGGTTTATAAAATCCATTAATAATGGATCGAAAACAACATGCCATATCATGTGGGATTAAATTCATTATAAAGTTAAAGTGATACCGACCGACGGTGTAACCGCTATCTCGCTGTATATTTAACCGGAGATTATGAATAAAGAATAACCTGATATAGTTTACATCAAACGTAAGACCTCCACAGCAGAGGTTCCTCAAACTCATATCTGATGGATTATAATGGTAATATATAGCTATAAGTAATGTGCTAGAGAGATTACATTTTGATGGACATTCTCAATTCGCTTGTGGGTTTTCGGTCGACAATTAAATAGGAAATTCTAGTTCATATGAAAATAACTAAAGAACTTATCAGCATTTGCCCCTATGACGAATACACAATAGTAAAATCTTGTATTTTTACTAATTCTGGAAAGCTTTTGGTTCTATCTATAAGATTATATATTAGACACAGCTACAATTGAATTAACATTGTTAAAACAGTTTGGCTCCACCTGGCATACATATTCATTATTCAAATCATTTGATTTTGAGTGTTCAATGACCGAAGCGGATCAAACTAAGAAAAGTGCTAAGTTTAAAATGTATTATGGAGGCGGTTGGAATCGAACCACAAACCGCTGCCATCATTTGAAAGGAGAAACATCCTATTATCCTTGAAAAAAAAAGTATTCATAGAGACACAACTTTGGAAAATTATATTTAGCTGTTCATATTCTGGTGAAATATTTTAGCACTTCTTTAAATTTTTCCACAATTCTTGTTTTTTGTTTTAGTTTTAATAATACCAACATGGCTGTTCTGTTTTCTGTAGCTTTTCTTTACTTTAGGTAACATGGTTCCTTATATGTTTCAATTGCATGTTGTAAGGTAACATATAAGAAACATGGATCCTAAAACTATTGACCTAGATTATACGCGTAGTGTGCCTATTTTTTCTGAATCCTATTGTTGTATTCCGTAGAGATTTAATTAGTTATTAATTATGAATAACTATTTATTCGCATTAAGTGTAATTAGATAAATTGGTAACAGCTCTATCACACTCAGCTTACTAAAAAGTGGCTAAAGAATATTAAAACAATTATATTTTCTCTTTCCATAAACCAATTGGTAATGCAGATGTAACAGATGTAACCTTGTAAGTTATTATTATAGTGGGGTTCTTGCAAACCTATCTAGCAACCTAGAAAACAATTTGCGAAAACGCAATTTTATACTAAATACAAGCAGAGTCATTGCCTGCGAAACTTTTCGCAGGATATGTCGCAAGACATGTCTTGAGAAACATATCGTATCCAACTACTTTAGCGAGACTTCCCAAGAAATGTAGTGAAGCGATATATCCGGCGAAATGTGACGCAGGATTTGTCGCAAGCTTTTAGAACCAAATTTACCCTGAAACTAAAACCAGTTCTGGAGCTTAATTAGATCCAGAGACTAAAATCAGTCGTACGACTGATTAGCCCGGGACTTAACTTGGTCCAGGACTAAACTCATTCCCGAAACTAAACTTAAAACTTAACTAAACTTAAATTAGATCCCGGGACTAAATTCGATCACGAAACTAAGTCCCGGAACTAAAATGAGCCCGCAAGTAAAATCGGTACCGGAACTCAGGTCAGACTCAGGACGAAGATCATAGCGAGACTAAAATTAGCTAGGGATTAAAATCAGTATTGCGCAGAGAATTTCACTAAAAGATACTTATTTCGCAAACCTTTCGTGCGTTATTGACAGAAATGGTAAAGATATGCATTGCGAAACTTTCCGGCGACAAACCCTGAGAAGAGCCAAAGCATTTCCGTGAAATATTGATGCGAGAGCTAATGCGAACTATTTCACAACTGCGAAAGTACTTTCGCGAGATTTGTCGCAGGACATATGGTTCCTTAATTTATTCCATATCAATATATGGATTAAATTGCACACTCGTGTTTGTATGACAAAATACTTTGTTGATTAACATTGTTCTTTCAAATAACGATTACATTTTAGCACAATTTGTACACAATGTTTATATGTACTTCGAAAAAGAAAATGCAGGGCTGGGCGATATAAAAAAGTTCTATATTTGAAATATATCGATAATTTAAATATGTCGATAGGTTCTAGGCTCTAGGTTTTCGGGTGCCGCCGATGTACACCAGGTGGCTTCACTGAGACCAGGTTTCGGTCCATTGTGCCCTTAAATATGTCGATAATTCTAAAAATTGTCGATACTTATCGGATCTCGAAGCTAGATGTTCCATTGAAGCCGATTAAAATATCGATTCATGTACATCGGTCATTCCCCATCTGTTAGTATTATTATGAAGACGACCCCGGAAAAATTAAATTAGTGGTAGATAAAATTGATGAGGTTAACAGGCTAACAGGTTGCCGGAATATGTTTTCTTTAAGGCATATAAGATCTACATTCCGGCGGAGGCCGTAGAAGTCGCTTGTGTAATTGAATATACGACAGATGAGAATATATCGGAACTCATGAAATCCGGCAAAGGAAAATTTCTGAACCCTAACGTTTCGCTTGTGAACATTGTCGCAGTCCACAGAATTTCCGTACTGGCTAAGATGGAGCCATAGGTGGCGCGTTGTCAAAATCCGCAAAAAATATTTCTGCTGTGGACACAGATAACCTCAGTAGTGATACAATATCAACGCCCCTTGTCAGGATTCACTTCGAGGGCCCAATATTACCGGAAAGAGTGGAATTTTTCGGTCTTTTGATTAAAGTACGGATAAATAAGTCCAACCCGATGTTTTGCGAAAATTGTCAGCATTACGGCCATACGTCCATGTTTTGCAAAAACGGTCTCAGGTGTAGCAAATGTGGACAAAAGCACAATTCGTTAGAATGTGCGATTGAAGTGGATCAGTAACTCAACTGTAAGGTCACGCTACAGGAAGTTCCAGCTGCCTATTTATGGAAAGCTTACGGAAAAAGTCAGTGGCAAAAATACTAAATTGTAGAAAAAAATATCAAAAGTACTGTAAAACTCGTCTCTGAAAACCCCAATATCTTCCTCTCAGCCTGCCACTTTTACACCACAAACAACTGAAATTTATATGAGTCAGTTACCTTCTACTTCATCAGCCGCGCTTTTTAGCACACAGAAACCTAAGCCGGCTAATTTTAGTAAAAAGATTCCATCTAATAACTCACCTGAGAGGACTCAGACACGAAAAAAGGAAAGTAAACAGAATTCGGTTTCCTCAGGTTTTCTGGGTCAACTTCCAACCTCAGCTTGTGCTGCTTTTATTCACAAATTTTGTCAGAGTTTAGAGTGGTCCCCATTTTTGCTTAATATAGTCAACAATATTGTTATCCCATTTATCGAAACATTGGTTTCTAAGGTCCTCTCAAATATTTCCCCTCTTATCGCCTGTTTGAACGTTTGCCATTTCTAACAACATACAAAGACGATTAATTAATATATCACAATGGAACTCGGGAAATGAAACAGATAGATATAGTTGCTATCAGTGCATCACGGCTACAGACTTTGCCATAGTAGGCTATTTTATTGAAAGAAGAGATAGAGTCGATCGGTTTGGTGGTGGTTTATTAGCCATCAGACAGGGTATTGCTTATTGCAGGGTATAAATAAATAAACCATATGACTGTGTTTGTTGTTATGTAGAACTAGAAGATTTTAAATGTTATGTAGTGTCAGCATATGTACCTCCTACTACTGATCTTGTAAACTATGGCCTACGACCAATCTTTTGTAATGAGCCGTGTTTTAGCCGACTTTAATACACATAGCAGTGCATGGTGACCAGAAAGTTGGCCATTGCGGGCGGATGTACTGGAATTTATGTTGGAAGACTTCAATATATCAAATTTAATGGGGTCCCTACCATTAATCCACTTCCCTCAATTACACCTAGAGCACCGGATATATCCGTTTGCTCAGCGAGACTAAGGCAAAATTTCTACTGGACTGTGGATGATCCATTGGGGAGTGCTCACCTCCCTATTACAATGACATTTCGCACAACCCGTTCGTTTGATCTTTCCCCTCTCTACCAACTCATTTTAACTGTTTCTATTGATTGGTTGACGTACTCTACCCAAATTATGGCCAGACTACAATACTTTGATAGAGATGATTCAGTTCTAGATGATGCAAAAACGGCTCCGACCGGTCCAATATGTAATCGTAGACAAACTCAGAGAAGTAATAGCAAGGATTGGTGGGACGCCAAATGCTCCAAAAAATATAATTAAAAGTGTGATGAAGGCCTTTCCGTAGAACTGGCAGAATAGAAGATTTTGTTACCGGCTGCTGGCGAGTAACAAAAAATCTGGTGGGACGAACTTTTGCTCGACGTTGACGGGTCAGTCCTCTATAAATGCCTAAGCGAATATGGCCAAGAAACATAGAGGCCTTGGATCACACACCCCAATTCGCGATTCATCCTAGCTATTGGCATTTTCGGACAAATTGTTACCAGCCTACACACCTCGCGCACTAACGATTTACTATCTTGTAGTTTCAGTCTGAATGAATTAAATTTGGCACTGAACAATACGGAAAATACATCTGTGGGCATGGATTTAATTGGGTACTCATTATTAAGTAATCTTCCAAGTCCAGCAAGAGTTATTCTTTTAGATATATAGAATGAATTTATTTTTAAACGGAAAATGTCCTGTAGCAAAATTTGTTTTGACATGGAAACTTATTTTGGTGATCTGGGGCCTAATATATCGTCCGAAAAGTCTGATATATTGATATAGATAATATACCTAATAAGGGTATTTCTCTGGTAGGCATAAGAACAGCTAGATCACCTACATTCAAATAATAGGTCATGTATTTTGACTTCCGATTAATAGGTAGCTGGTACTTGGTGGGGATCGGATCCACAGCATCTTCTGACCATCTATAAAACCACAATTCGATCTGTACTAGGGTATGGAGCAATGGCTATATTACCGGTAGCTGAATGCCATTTTATCAAATTAGAACGCATTCAATCGAAGGTGTTGCGTTGTGCTTTTGGTTTCATGAGAACTACTCACACGTCATCTATTGGCGTTTCGTCGGGAATTCCTCCGCTGCGCACAAGAATGCAATTTGTCTGCGAAAAAATACTTATTAGGGCAAAGGTTTCATACGGAGCTAACCGACTTATAAACTCTTCCAAAACTATCTTTTAACTCTTGGTTTAAGTATGATGGTAATTATTGTCGATCACATGTATCAACGTTTAGTAGAATCATGTCGAACGATGTGGGACGTAATAACCATCTAAACCGGATGAATATAGTAGCTATTGCCTTATGTAGTAATTGCGAAACGTAT
>JANTEX010272250.1:0-11676 GCA_024741295.1 Macrocera vittata | reverse complement strand
TAAGAAATTGGTTGTATTTGCCACAAGTACAATTTGTACTAACATCCAATTGTACTTGTGACAAGGATAATGTTTTTTCAGTGTACAGAGATGTCACATTGCAACGTGCGATAGACAAATTTCGTGCGGAAGAGTTAACACAGAAACAACTGATAGAAATTTCCAGTGGAAATGTATTGTGAACGGAACGTTCGAAAACGAACTATCAAAGATTCGACTACGGAAGTTCGCAAATGTAAATATTGTGGCATAGAACATGTTGTTGGACAGTAATTTCTGTAAGGTACTGTACTGTTCACGGAAGAATCATAAAATTACTAAGATAGGCAATTAGGCATATTATAATTTTTCGTCATAACAATTTCTATTTGAGACGCTATTAATATAAGACCTATTGGGACAAACTATCTAGCTATATGCCAAAGGGATTAAAAAGGGATTCTGTACATCACAGGTTTATATGGTTGTCGCCTTGTCGGCATCTTATTTTATTATATGCAGATAACGATTATTTTTGTGATGTGCAGCTGCATTTTATTACGGGTACTTCTTAATTGTTTTATTATTTTGAATATTTCAAATAGAGGTTGTTATGACTAATGGAATTTTTAGAATAGGATAAGTTTTTGCTATTTCATTTATATACTTTGTTCATAATCTTTATATAAGGGATGAGTAAATATAGATTCTAACATAAATCGATTTATTATTCTGTTATGTTTAAATTTAGGTTTACGCCCAAACCACAAATAGATTGGTTGTTCAGTTATGTTTGAATTTATGTTTACTCCTACCACTTTTTCTTTATACATAATAACTATTGTAAATATTTTTGGAAATAGAAATTATTGAAAATAAATTTCAGTCTAAACTAAAAAGTAATTTGGTCTCGTCTAATTATTGTGTTCAGGAGTCTCTACACATCTTTCATGACACTTGAATGTTTAGGACTCTCTATATATCGTTCATCACACATGGCTGCGCTCGTCACATTCATCCGCAGTTGACATTTATTTTACACACATTAAATTTACTCATTTACACACACACTTATAATATATTAACAAAACAAATATCACATACATAGATCGAACTTTTTCCGGTTTATGATTTTTATTATTGAATTTTCGGTGCTTGCCTACACAAGTGTGTAATTTGTATTTATTCGGACAAATGTATATTGTATGAACTCATCTTAATCGCTAAATAAAAAACGGATTACATATCGGAAAAGTGTTCGTTTATTTTACATCTGTTGATCATCGTTAACAATTTTTGGTGCCGAAACCCGGGACAGCCGTGAAAATTTGAGAAATCTCTTGCAATGTCCGAATCGGTGAATGCACGCGAATCTGCTTCAAAGGCATTGTGTAGATTAGCCGGATGGGTGAAATCGGTGAACCATACGACAACAAATATATGGGAAATCGAAGCGAAATCGTCACTGATCCAGGAAACATGGCAGCGATTTTGCCATCATCATGATGCGGTGCTCGAGGCATGCGGCAAAGACTCGCTGAAGCTGCAGCTGGAATTGTTCGGGCCGATTGAGGATGCGTATTGCGAGACACGCACTGCACTCAATAAATTGATGTCAGACATTTCGAAGACAACAACTACACAAGACCCTGATCATTCTTCGGGATCACGTTTAGAGGTAAGCACCATACAAGCGTTACCTAACACATTGTCGTTGCCGAAGGTATCAATTCCAACATTTTGCGATGGATACATCGAATGGCAATCGTTTGCTGATCTTTACACCGTGTTGATACACGACAATGAACAACTAAGTGGCGTTCAAAAGTTCCATTACTTGCGCTCATCATTGTCTGGCGAAGCCGCACGAATCATCAGCCATATCACAATCACCGAAGCCAATTATCAAATCGCATGGCAAGCGCTACGGGAGCGCTACACGAACGATCGTGTCATAACCTCAGTTCTCATCGACCAGTTGATCAATCAACCAGCATCATCAGAATCGGTGGACGATATAAAACGGTTATTGGACACGACACAGCAAACATTGGAAATGTTGTCCAATATGAATCGACCTGCGGTACATTGGGATGACATCGTTGTTCACATCATCGCCAATAAACTGCCAACACAGTCACGCCATCTGTGGGAAACGAGCATTGCTGATACAAGGGATCCAGCAACGTGGCAGCAGCTGCAAACATTTCTAAGGACTCGTTTTCGGACGCTGGAAGCTTCCGGTGGATCAAAGCCCTGTCCTCAGTCCACTGGAGCTTCCAGCAAAGCGGTAAGTTCCAAAAAACATACCGTAAACAATATAACCTTACTAAAATGCACTTTTTGTGGTGAGCTGCATCGACTCTACCGCTGTCCAAAATTTGCATCAGCAACGGTCAACGCTCGTCGTGAGCATGTCCGTCAAAGGCAGCTTTGCTACAACTACTTACAACACAATCATTCGGTCAATTCCTGTACATCAAACCGCCATTGCAAAACGTGCAAAGGGGCACATCATTCGTTGTTGCATCAGGATAAAACACCTACGGCACCCTCAAGACAGACATCAATGTCGCACAGCGGTCCGACATCGGCACAGACACCGGTACTGTCGACACCGGCTCAGACACCGGTATTGTCGACAGCACAGGCGCCGTCTGCGGCAAATCGAATTGAAACGGGTGCATGTGCATGGCCACAGCAAATGCCATCAACATCACATCAAATGGTGACCAATCATATCGTCGAACCGGCCAACACACACGGCCAACAAATGAGTGTGCTCGCTACGGCGCAAGTTCGAGCGACGTCATCTACGGGTAGCACACGCAAATTACGAGTTTTGATCGACCAAGGCTCACAAATCTCGCTAATGACAGAACGGGCAGCTCAACTGCTGCAATTGAAACGGACAAAATCGTCAATTGACATTGTCGGTGTCGGACACAACGCTACCGTGTCACCGAACGGCTCGGCAGTTGTTCAGCTATCATCGATCTATGACTGCAATCGAATTTCGGCAACCGTTTATCTACTGCCGAATATAACAACGCTGTTACCCTCCGCAACGATTCAACTCGATTGCAATATTGATTTGCCATCACCGCTCGCAGATCCGCACTGGTATCAACCGATGCCAATTGATGTGCTGTTGGGTGCTGACACGTATTGTCGACTGATCCAACCAGGTGTGCAAAGACTGACCGATTCGTTAGTGGCACAAAGTACAATTTTTGGCTGGATCTTGTCAGGCCAATTATCAACCAATATCGACAAGTCTCACCACGTCTGCTCACACATTGTCACGGCGGACAGTATTGATACACTCCTGAGACAATTTTGGGAAATCAATGACGAGTCAGGCAACGAGAACACGATTTCTGCAGAATCGTCGTTTATCGAACAACATTTTATTGATTCACACGAACGCTTGCCAACTGGACGCTATCAGGTGCGGCTCCCATTCAAATCATTAATGACTGGTATGCCACAACGCTTGGGCGACTCTGTGTCAGCGGCAATCAATAGACTTCACCAGATCGAACGTCGATTCCAACGGGAGTCAGGATTGCACAGAGAGTACATTCAATTTATGGACACATACGAAAATTTGGGCCATATGGAAGAAATCGTTCACGACAAAATTTGTGAATACACAACCGGAGTGTATTACTTGCCAGACCACGCGGTAACTAAGGAATCGAGTACCACAACAAAGGTTCGTGTGGTGTTCGACGGAACACATAAGGTGTCATGCGGGGTGTCGCTCAACGATACGCTACTCATCGGACCAACGCTCCAACCAAAACTGGCAGATACGCTACTGAGCTGGCGAAACATTCGGATTGCAATCTGCGCCGGAATCAAACAGATGCATCGGCAAATTCTGGTTCACCCAGACGATCAACACTATCAAAGAATCGTCTGGCGTCGATGTCCAGGTGATCCATTTCGGCATTACAAGTTGCGCACCGTGACCTATGGGACATCAGCAGCGCCATACCTGGCCGTACGATCATTGCGGCAGTTGGCCGTTGACGAACGAGATGCGTTTCCGAATGCATCACGAGCAACGTTGTCAGATTTTTACGTCGACGACTTATTGAGCGGCGGAGACGATACCGCTACTGTAATTCAATTGCAATGTGAATTGAAGGCACTCATGCGAGCAGGTTGCATGGAACTTGTTAAATGGGCATCTAACAGCGATGCCGTTCTTGCCACCATACCGGAAGATGAACGGCGGTGCCAATTTCCATTGGCACTAGATGAAAATGAAACGATCAGCACACTTGGCATTGTGTGGGAACCAGCTGATGATATGTTCACATTCAAAATCGACGACAACGATACCAACACAGACTTCACCACGAAACGGCAGCTATTATCACAAGCCAGCAAGCTTTTTGATCCGATCGGTTGGCTGGAACCGGTGACAATAGTGCCGAAGCTGATGATGCAACGGCTCTGGCTACTTAAATTGAATTGGGATGACAGAATACCCGAAAGTATGCACAGGGATTGGTGTTCGTTCAAAACACAATTGTACCGACTATCGAATGTAAGAATTCATCGTTGGACGGGATTTACAAAAAACAAACGATATCAGCTTCACGGGTTTTCAGACGCATCGACGCTCGCTTACGCAGCCGTCGTATATTTGCGTGTTGAAGGTGAGGACAACGAAAGTCCGACGGTAGCAATAATCGCCGCACGGTCACGAGTATCGCCGATAAAAACTGTGTCGATTCCACGGTTGGAATTATGCGGTGCAGCACTGTTAGCGGACGTAATGCATCACATTCTCGGCACAATGTTCCCAACGACAATTATTGAGACGTTTGCATGGTGTGATTCACAAATTACACTTGCGTGGCTGAAGTCATCACCGTGCCGATGGAAGGTATTTGTCGCCAACCGCACATCACAGATCATCAGCAAATTACCGAATTGTAAATTCGCGTACGTACGATCAGCGGAAAATCCGGCTGACCTGGCATCTCGTGGCATTTGTCCGTCAAAAATGCCACACAACGTTTTATGGTTCAATGGGCCACCATGGTTAATCAAATCGCCGAACGAATGGCCAGTCAGCGTCAAGGAAATTGAGTCTAACATGCTTCAGAACGAAGAGCGAGTATCGATCAATATAACAACGATGATCACGGAATGGGATTTTATGTCACGGTATTCATCATTCACACGTCTCATTCGCATAATGGCCATCATGAATAAATTCGTAAATCAGACACGACGCAAGAGCACACCATCTTCGCCATTCCTATCATCATCGGATTTGGCCGAAGCACATCGATCGTTAGTTTTGTATACTCAACGCACATATTTATCCGAATGGATTCATGCATTCAAACATGGCCGACACATGCTGTTAAGAGGTGAACACACAGCACTTGCGCCGTTCATCGATCCACAAGGTGTCATACGAGTGGGTGGACGGTTACGGCGGGCAGACTTGAGCTATAACCAACGTCATCAGATCATCCTTCCTCGACGGGCTCAGTTGACCAACCTTATCGTCAAACATGCCCACCACCAAACGCTGCATGGTGGCGTTCAATTAATGTTAAACACTTTGCGTCAACAATATTGGATAATCGGTGCACGGTCAGCGACAAAGCAAACTATACACAATTGCACGATATGTACGCGAATGCGAGCAAAAGTTACCACACCGTTCATGGGTGACTTACCACCGAGCCGCATCAACCCGTCACACCCATTCCTTCATACCGCTATCTACTATGCGGGTCCGATATTAACGAAAGCGTCACACGGTCGTGGACGCAAGCAAATCGTAAAAGGGTACATTGGTGTTTTCATTTGCCTGGCCACCAAGGCAATACACCTCGAGGCTGTCACGGAGTTGACATCGCTCGCGTTTATCGCCGCGTTTCGTCGATTTATCAGCCGCCGTGGGAAATGCAGTGACGTGTATAGTGACTGCGGCACGAATTTCGTCGGAGCACACAGAATCATGAACGAATACCGTTCAATCGCCAATCAAGCCGCACCGACATTTGCCGACGATGGAATAGCGTGGCACTTCAGTCCACCAGGCGCCCCACACTTCAATGGTCTCGCCGAAGCTGGAGTAAAGTCGGTGAAACGGCACCTAAATCGTGTCGTTGGAACTGTCACACTGACATATGAGGAGTTTGCTACAACATTATGCCAGATAGAAGCGTGCCTGAATTCTCGGCCGTTATGCGCCGTAAAGGACGATCCCAGTCACCTCGACATGTTAACACCGGGACATTTTCTCATCGGGAGACCACCGCTGTTGCCATCGGAGCCAAGCTATCTGGAACATAAATCCGTCGCAACGCGTTGGCATCTTGTGCAGCAGTTAGTCCAGTCTTTTTGGAAGCAATGGCAACAGGAGTATTTATGCGAGTTACAGCAACGTTCGAAATGGAACAAATCGACGCCACCATTGAACATTGGTGACATAGTTCTCATCAAAGATGAAAATCAGCCTCCTCTCAAATGGGCACTTGGAAGGATCACAGAGCTGCATCCTGGAAGTGACGGAGTAACGCGCGTGGTCACTTTACGAACGGCGTCAACAGTGATGAAGCGACCAGTCGTGAAGCTATGCAGTCTGCCAATTGATCCAGCACTTTAAAAACATTTTTGGAATGTTTGTTGGCGGGCAGAATGTTCAGCAGTGGCACTTGGCTGCGCTTATATTTTTGCATCAACATTTAACATTTCTCTTTCACACATACATACATATAGTAACGTAACCTAATTGAATTTTGACAGGTAGCTCTCTTTCCGGTGCTATCATATACTCAGTCATCCACTCTTGAATAATTGGGATTGAAAACTGTTTACGGGATAACTTTTATACTTTTGTTGTCTCTAAAAAGAAATTATAATCGATCAACGCAATCCATAAATAAAATACGGATTTACAATCAAAAATCGTTTTGATCATCATTAACACTTAACGATAATTATCGAAATATATCGATACTTATTGATAATTATTTAGTGCAGAGCAATCCGCAGAGTATTTCACAGAGCATTGTGCAGATCATACGCAGAGCATTTTGAATTGTGCAGAACATTTCACAGATCATTTCTCAGAGCATTACGCATAATATTTCGCAGATCGTTTCGCAGAGCATCGCGTAGAACATTTTGCAGAGTATTGCGCAGATCATACCGCGGAGCATTGTATAGAACATTTTGCAGAGGATTTCGCAAGGAATTGTGCAAAGTATTTCGCAGAGCACTTCGCAGAGTATTTCGCAGAGTATTGCGCAGTGAATTGTACTAAGCGATACCAATTTCGCAAACTTTTCGCTGTGTGCTATTGTCTGCGAAAGGTTTCGCAGGAAATGGTTAAGATATGTCTCGCGTAATTTTCCGGCGACATGCCCTGAGAAGGACCAAAGCATTGCCGTGCAAACAAGATGTGCAATTGTTTACTAATAAATTAAAATAACAGTGTCTAGTTCAAAAGTATTTTCCGTGTGCAAATAGTGATACACCTTTGATGCGCTTATAAGCGTATACAGGCATCCTTTGATCCTTTATTTAATTGTTCTTTGATGTGTATTTGCCATCACAAATTAGTTTCATTTGCTCAATGTTTTTCATTATTTTGTATATATTTTTTTTTTGTGTAAACGAAAGTTGTAAATAAATAATTAACGGACTAATGACCACTTCCTAGCATACGTTATACGGTAAAAAATTAAAAAAAAAAAAACATTAACTCTCTATTATTTATCCATACTACAAGCAAAAGCGCGTTCAGTCAGACCGTAAACAACAGCAAAAAATGGGAAGGCTCTAGGATAAACACAGCTTCTACATGCAACATAAACATTAACTTTGATCCTATATTACGAATAATGTTTTTACATACATATGTGTAACTATACTCGTAGACGCTATATATGCGTACAACAAAAATATCATTATATGTATTCAACAAGGATTTATTTTAACTTGATGAAAAAGAAAACATTTCTAATGCTTTTATAAACTTTTATGCCGAAAACATTATGCAAACATGTATTATGTTATAATGTATGTTGTTATACAGTTTGTAACATCATACATCATAAAAATATTTAAATCGCACAATGGATGAACATGAAAATGTACTGCGGTTAATAAATTGTTGGATTATTTTCTCTATATGTGTTTATGCATGTGGACTAGAGATGGGTATTATGAACCTGACCCGGCCCGACCAAGCCAGGCCCATCACAAAAAACAAATTGTCTGCCTGATCAAATTTTGGGGAAAAGATTGTGGGCCCGGACCGATTCGGTCAACTTTCGGTAAAAAATTCACCGGCTCAGCCCGGCCGACTTTCGGTAAAAGATTTCCTGTCCAGTCCGGTCTGGAGTATTGGAAATTTGACATTCTTTTACATTGTTGACTGCATATCCATACAGTATTACAAATAAAAGTGTACTGAAAATCGTAGTGTCCGGAGAAAATCCAGACGAAGCCGGCCCGGCCCAGCCCAGACTATTGAAACAGAAAATGCAGGCAAGCGCGTTATTAGAGGCCCTAATATCGAGACTTAAGCCTCGTTAGTCTCGAGGCAAATCCTGACCACTGTATATAATATTTATATCAGCATAATGTGTCTAGGAGCTCCACTATATAATTAAAACAAAGATCCAAAGGATATGTTATTTAAATATTTTCGATACTATTTCATACCAGAAACATTTCCTATTATTTCAGAATAATTGAGCTAAATGAATCAATTTACTTTAAATATTTTCTTTAGTACTCGAACAATATGTATAACCTATACATATCAGTATCTACATCTACATTTCGAAAATTAAATACAAATTCCATATAGGACCTGATAGGTATATACATTTCCTGTATGGAATTTGTATTTAATTTTCTAAATGTAGTTGTAGATACCTGTTATATACATTTGTATGTATTAGGGATGGGAGATAACTTAAAATTTATTGATAGTTATCAATACTTACTGAAACACATATATCTTATTGCTACATCACGATACTTATCGATATTTATTGATACTTATCGTTTGCATACCGATATTTATTGATACTTATTGATACTTATCGTTTGCATACCGATATTTATTGATACTTATCGATACACACGATACTTATTGATATTAATCGACACAAATTGATACCTATCGATATTTATTGATAATTTACCATCTATATCGATATTTATTGATACTTATCGATACTCATCGATACTCCATTAGTTCAACTACCGTATATTAAAGACGTTCGAGTCCGTGGATAGTCAATCAAGAAAGTATATGTGTTTAGGGATCCATCCTCAGGTCGACCGAGGGCATGTGTTTATATTTGGAACCCGATTAGTTCGCATTGCCCGTAGCAGTTCTGCTCAGTGGATCAGGTGGTACTCCGCATTTAAGAAAAATGTGACTGTAAAATCCTTCTTGCAACCGTTTACATGGGTAACGAGGTGATATCTTCATTCGCTGCGAGGCAAATCATACTATGTGAAGAAGAAGTGACGTTAATGTGAGAGGTGATGCTCTTCTCATGTTCCTGTCTTCAGTCGTCCTTAACATAGCAAACAGAGGTTGTAAAACCACTTTTAATACTTCTTCTTGTAAGGAGGATGCAAACTACAGCCAGAACGTCATGAAATGGGGCCAATAAGCACTACGAAGAATCTCACTGCGGGAATACTGTATGTCTGTACAGAGAGAATTCAAGTCGCTGACACGCCAAAGAGGAAACATAAAAATGGCACATAGTAGCTCAACTAACTATGCACTACACTCTCTGGTATGCAAGACTAAAAAAGTGGTTAAGACAGTTGCGATTGATGTCTTTGTTGAAATAGACACAACACTTTCTTGAAGAAAATTAGAGGTGCAGCCAGGAAACGTGGCAGTGATAGAAGTCCTGTTGATTGGACTACTGCAATGCTTGGCAAAGTGGTGAGTCGTTGCAAAAATTAGTGACGCTGAAATAACAATACAGGCTGACAGTGGAAATTTTTCTTAAACGCTTCTTTACCTTTACTAAAAATGTTCCTTCATATGCAGTTTGAAGACTAGTTTTAACTTTATCTATCCTAACGAATACATGCGACCAATTGCTAGGTGATTTTGTGATGAAAGTCGAATTACTATTCGGCGATTACCGAGTTTGGGGTATTGATTCAAGATTTCATATATAAGAACGAAAGCGTTCTACAATATCATTTGAGTTAGCTTGTTGTCACGATGGACCGAATAATTCATTGGGAACTTCAAAATGTTTACCCGTATAACTGTCACTCTAATCTCCGAAAGGGTAAGTGGGAGTTCATCATATCAGTATTACATCTGGCCATCAGTCATGCTTTCAGCTGTCTATGACGTTGTTCCGAATTCTGTGACACTAAAGAAGTTTTTACAGATCGGTAAATAATTTGGACTCGAATTATGTTCCTTGATCCGTTAACGGCACACCGAATCGACATCATTGGCCGACATGTTTGGTATAGGATGTGCTTCAAGCCATCTTGAGAAACGGTCGATTGAGATTGGCAGTGATTCTTCTAATAGGTTGATGTGTACGTGATCAAACTGACCGCCCAACATCTCGATCTTCTCTGATCCAGACGTTGTCTGTCGATGTACATTGGCTCGTTGACAATCAATGCACGATTTTGCTCAAACAGTGATGTCACTGTTCACTTCAACGGTTTGTAATTAAAGCTGTAATACCGCGCCGATCGATATATTTGATGCATCGGTTGTGATCCAATACAAATCCATGAGTTAGACTAGCAAAGTGGCCTTCGCTAACGCTTCTTTAGCAGCAATAAAACTAGCTTCTCAATCGTCAGGCCATGTCTACTCAAATTTTGACTTTACTTTATTATTTGACATAATAGCGTTGTGCGAGTAGATTGAAGCCAGCCTTAACATGATTTTGGGTCAGAAGGATTCCGTCAGCTGAAACGACCAGACTCAGAAAATCCAATGTCTGAAAATGTACATTTGGACGATTTTATTGTCAATCCAATAATGTTTGTCTAATCAAACAAAACGCATCTCGAGACAAGATAAATGTTCATCGTCGTTTTGCTACCAATATGTCTTCGATACAGACGAAAGCAAAATCTAAACCGGAAACAACCTCGTTGAATGAATCTCTGAAATATCAGGTCTGCATTACGCAGCCCGAAATCGACCGAATGTTTGGCCGAATCGTTTTGTAGTGTCTAGTAATAAATAGAGCCACATCGATTTTGTTCACAAATAGAAGACCTGAGCCCAGAATGACACCAATTTACACAAATTAGTGACACATTAAGATGGCTTAGTCGGTCAAGTGCTCAGGAGAAGTGCCGAACTTCTATGATAACAACGGTTTGCAATGAGAACCATGCCAACTGCATGCAAAGGTTTTAGCTATTGAAGTGTATTGCTGATGTGGATGATCTGGATTAGTGGGAAGAGTGCACCGAGGCCTTAAACAGGATCACATGCAAATGCATAGTTGCACTGTTTGGGTTTCAAGTCATTCGTTGATGTAAATGAGAACGCTGATCATCTAGCGAGCATATGATCTGAATTTGAGACCTATACCCGTCTTGGGGTCTTGATTGATGAGTTTTTCCAGAGTATTCACATCCAAAGTTGAAAACATTGGCGGAAGCTGAGGGTTTTGCAAAGGCGAG
>JANTEX010272139.1:0-11681 GCA_024741295.1 Macrocera vittata | reverse complement strand
AAACTAAATCCAAGTAAATTAAAAATTGGGATCACACCAGCCGAAACACTTTGTCTGACCATATTGAAACTTGGCACAGTTCTACTACATATTTAGTTAGTTTATTGTAGTTAGTACTAGATTAAGTACCTCAAAGTATACATAGCTACCGATCGACCCACATTTGACAGATTTAGTACCTGTGTATTTACTATCAAAAAGGTCGATTTAGCACCTCAAAGGTTCAAAACATTCTTTTCAAGGGAAAAAGTCAGCCGGGATACAGTTTGATGATTCAGTACCCAACAATACGTGCATCGATCGATCCAAATTTTTGCACAGACTTAGTAGATTTCTTTATGAATTTATACCCGGAGTAGGCGATTTAGTATCTTAAAAAATATGTTTTATGCAAAAGAAGATTTAGTACTAGCCATGCACCGATAGACCTAAATTTTTGATAAGATTGAGTTGAAATGACGGGATTTTAGAAATAGGTTTATGATAATGGACGAAAATTAAAACGCTTATTGACCTTGGAGAAAATTCAAGTGTTTTACAAAATTTTTAATAAATGTGATTCATCCCACGGGACATATACAATTATACACACACACACTCAAAATCCAGTGCGAACATTCAAGTTACTTAACTCTACTCAACTCGACTAACTTTCTACCAAAACACTGAAGTGAACATCACTGTTGCATGAAAAATATTGTTTTGTTTATTAGTCAAGAGAAATTGAGGTACTAAATCGCCCACCCCAGTTATAAATAAATATAGATAGGTACTAAATAAGTGTAAAAATTTAAGTCAATCGGTTAACATATCGGACGGTACCGAATAGCTAAAATATTGTCCCTGCTGGAGTGACCTGTTTGTGTGATCAAGTTGTTGTCTATTAGTCAGAAGCCTTTGAGGTACTAAATCGCCCACATAGGTTATAAATACATACATAAAGGTACTAAATCTGGAAAAAAGTTTAGGTTGATCGTTGCACGTATAATTGGGTGCTAAACTGTTGAATTGTTGTACCTGTTGGGGTGACGTTTTAAGTATGTCTGTAAGTCAAGAACCTTTGAGGTACTAAATCGCTCACTCCGGTTATAAACACATATAGAAAGGAACTAAATCTGAGAATAAATTTAGGTAGATCGGTACTCGTATAATCGGGTTCTAAATCATCAAACTTTGAACCGGGCGGCAGGGATAAACTTCTTTTTGCATGTAAAATTTTTGTATTTGCCTATATGTCAAGAACCATGAGGTACCAAATGGACTCCGATTATAAATGCATATTGAAAGCCACAAATTCTGTGCAAAAAAAAATGTTAATCAAAGGTCTGGATCGTTTGAAGAACTAAATTGCCCACTACATAGTCGGGTACCAAATATCAAAAAAAATTGTCCCGGTTGAGTGACTTTTTTTTGCATGAAAACTATTTTTTGGTCTCTAGGTCAAGAACCGTTGATGTACTAAATCGTCCAATCTGGAACTAACTACATATAGATGGATGCTAAATCTTTGCAAAAAGGTGGATCGGGCCGTGCACTTTTAGTCTGGTAATAAAGTAAATAAATATGATCAATTTAATTATTTTTTAAACGTTTTATCAGCGCCACAAAAATGAATATAAGCTTATATGAAAAATATTTTTGCCTGTAGCTACCCAAGCAACGCAAAGAGACTTGTCATTAGACGTGGTCGTCATGACTACCTAGAGATCTTTTTTTAGACCAAAATGGTGAATAATAGAATGACGTCGCCAACTGACTACGCGAAGACTACGTTTCGTAGTGTAAAATTGGTCAGAGT
This sequence comes from Macrocera vittata, assembly GCA_024741295.1. Taxonomy (NCBI): domain Eukaryota; kingdom Metazoa; phylum Arthropoda; class Insecta; order Diptera; family Keroplatidae; genus Macrocera; species Macrocera vittata. The sequence goes on along the minus strand of JANTEX010272139.1, from coordinate 9,883 downwards.
CACATAAGGACTCAACCACATAGTCTCACGTAGTCAGTTGCCGACGTCGGTCGTTTTATAATTCATCATTTTGGTTCAAGAAAGAGTCTATACGTTGTCGGGTCGACCACATCTAAAGACCAACCTCTTTGTGTTGCTTGGGTATGGATCCTTTGGCGTACTAAATCGGATACTAAAAATGTACTAAAACCGTGTCATGTTTCAACTTGGTCAGACAAAATGTCTTGACACACTTTCAGTCTAATTTACCGGTCGTTATAATATAATTATTTTCTTTTGTTGTTATGATATAATTATTTTCAGATACATGATTTTCAAGGTTTTGGCAATTGACAAATTGGATTTTCTTTTGTAACCGTGATTTCTAGAGAATAGATCTTGCGTACTGGAAATTTTTCTGCTTAACCAACTAACTATAACTTATTTATGTAATTATTGTTTCCAACTAACTCGTTTTCATAATTCATTGAAAGAAGATTTCGTTATCTACAACGATTTTCTCTATGGGTTCTATTTCCCGTTAAACCAACTGTTGCTGTGCAGCAACAATTAGCTGTTGAACACCAAGTGCCAAAAATGTTGCCACAACAAAATATTGCAAAGAACATAAAAATAAATGAGAACAGTATACCAACAAATGTAATATCTATGACTATACCATTACCATATATAACGTCTAAGCGGCAAGAATTATTGACATAAGACCATGGGTAATGTTTGTACAGAAACCACATGCAGAATGTTGCTGCGCAGGTGAAGAAACTAGAATCTGCAGTGTTGCTACATTGTACTAACATTGTGGACAAGTTGCTGTCATGCTGAAACCGGTTGATGTAACGTTGCTGTGAAGCCAAAACTGAAGTTGCTGTTATGTTACTGAAGTGCCGAAGAAACTTGTTGCCCCAATGTTGCTATAGTTTTTGTACAAACATCTTAGACAAATGTTTCTGTTATGTTTTCTTAGAAAACATGTTTCTACTTTGTTGCTTGACTGTTGATAGTTTCAGGCATGTTCTCTTGTGGAAACATATTTCCGATTTGTTGCTTAAATGTTCTCATGTGTCAACATTTGCTGGATTTGTTGCCGTGCGGTTTCTGAATGTTGCTGTTGCTGTGTGTTGCTGTCACCGCAATTTTTCAGGTACATTGTGGAAGCAAGGCTAGACGGGTATATGTGCTAATTTAATCCAAGATTTTGTTTTCCCATCCTTTTATTTGTATAACATAACAAATTAAATTATAAATACAAAATATAAATGCAACAATAAGATAATCTATACACTGACGACCTTACAGACACTTCTAAAGAAAACAATTATTTATTTCAGATATACTGAATATGCTTAAGGTGTAGATGTGTAAGTGTGTCTTGAAATCGATTCAATACGCAACCAAATTGAGTTGAATGAAAAAATGTTATTATACCGCGCTCTATCTAGCATGTGCCATGAATGCCAATATAAGTGTATATACATTTGATACACACGTCTTAAAGTTTCTTCCAAGTCACAAACGCAGCTCAGTCCAATCATCGACGCAGTTACAACTGGACGTTCCAACAGTCCACGCATACGCTTTTGCTCTAACGACTTATACTCGATCAGTCGCTGTTCAAACGAACTGATAGTGCATTTTTAATTAAATATTGCAGGTCGTTTGTTAAAGAGCGTCTTCTTAGTTCAGCTGTGCGATATCGCTAATTACAAGAAAAAAATCGCAAATAAAAGAAAGTAAAATTTGTTTACCACACAAATATTGGACATCAATGCAATGCTTGAGTGATGTAACAGACAAGTCAATATTTTTTTTTTAAATATCACTGCGATCAGTTTGTATATACGCGCATTCAGTGATCAGTGCTATATATAATACACACTATTGAAAACTTGTTTCTTTAATGAATAAAATATACAGCAAACTAATTTGCAATAATTTTTCTTCATCGCAAATAAATCGTAAGCTAAAAGTGATAATATAAGTAAGAAGGTTAAACGAAAGGTTGCATTATTTAAATTAGACTCTGATCAAGTGCCGATTATAACACATAAATAAGTGTAAACAATTTGATTAACGATGACAGTTATCCGTGCATCAATGTTCATCCTAGTTTGGATAAGTGCTATAGCATGCGTTTTCGGTTGGCCACAAAACAATCGAGGATTTGGCACAATTGTCACACCGGAACCTATCCTAGACCCAACAACTAGCCCGCAAATATTTAACGTATCCACTGAAGACGAATGCGTTTGTGTTAGATATCACAGATGTGATCCGAACACTGAAACAATTCGAACGGCTGTTGATGAGGACGAGAATGAAAATGAAACAAATGGATTCGGATTGATTGATATACGATTTAATCCGAATTCGTGCCAGCATTATTTGGATGTATGCTGTAAATCGACTGATCAAAGAGAGGAATCGATTACACCGCCGGTCGTGACCAACCAACCGAAGCGTGCGTCAGGTTGTGGCATCAGAAATGTCGGTGGAATTGATTTCAAATTAACTGGTAATACGGTAATGACAACAAGCGTTTAATATTGAGATATATTTACATATTATGTTACTTAAAATTAAGTGCATGATTTCCCAAGCAACATAAAGCGCTTAGTCGTTGGCTAACGTAAAATTGACTATGAAGATGAGTTTTTTTTTTAATACAAAATGGGATATCGTTTTGGGGTTGTAGAGACGTAGTTGAATGACTAAGAAATGTGGTGTATAGTTAAAGCGTTATCCACCATCGACCTACCTATTTGTGTTGCTTGGGATCTATATATTCTTTCTGTAATGGGAAACATTCTTTTTATAGGTGATAGTACATATATACATACATTTTATTATTGTTGTTGAGTTGCAAATGATTGTATTAAAATCTATTTTCTTAGAATAACGAAGCCGGTTTCGGGGAGTTTCCATGGACGGTAGCGTTGATACGTATATCGGATGATTCATGTGCTTGTGTTGGATCATTAATACATCCGAAGGCAGTTTTGACTGCCAGCCATTGTGTTCAAAAGTAAGTATTTAATAATGCTAATATAATCAATTAATTAAATATAAAACTATATATAGTAACAATAAGCATAAGAAATGGAAAAAGTCTGTTTCAAATATCTTCATATCGTATTTATATAATTGTATGATAATATATGTAGCCCAGTCGACAGGGCAATGTGTCTGAATCACGAATAACTGTCATATAATTTTCCAGATTCATTTCGGATCCGAAAGAGTTGAAAATCCGTGCTGGTGAATGGGATTCGCAAACGACCAAAGAACGTCTACAATTTCAGGAGCGCATTACCGGTCGCATATTCATTCATCCAAACTATAATGACAAATCACTGGCCTGGGACGTGGTATGCTTTATTTTTTCACATCCTCAACATTTTATGTACTAACTACAGTAATTGTATCGAAAATCCATTCAATTAAGGCCATTATTGAACTTGAGGATCCATTCCAATTGGACGAACACATTGCCACCGTTTGTCTGCCACCGTCGTACTATACGTCAACGAGCAAGAATTGTTTTGCGACCGGTTGGGGTAAAGACGTATTCGGCAAAGAGGGCAAATACAGTGTAATTATGAAACGAGTACCCTTACCAATTGTGCCGAACGATCAGTGTCAGGCATCACTGCGACAAACAAAACTGAAAGAAAAATTCCGTTTGGACAATTCATTTATTTGTGCGGGCGGCGAAGAAGGTGTTGACACATGTGAGGTATAAATATGATCTCCATGCACGATATGCGATACCAGTCGTTAATTCTCCATTGAATTGTAAAAAACTTTAATTATTTACAGGGTGATGGTGGAGCGCCATTAGTTTGTCCGGTAGGAGCGCCAAAGGATAATCGTTATGCTCAAAGTGGAATTGTTGCTTGGGGCATTAAGTGCAACGACGACCTTCCGGCTGTATATGCTAATGTGGCGTTGGCCAGAGACTGGATTGATAGTCAGGTCCGGTACATTGGATTGGACACCAGTTATTACACATATTAAACATGCATAACTAAATATTATTAGCTTGCAATAATTCTTTTTTTCTGCGTAAGAACTAACTGAAGCGATTAAATATAAACAGGATGAGGCAGTAAAATGCTTTTGAAACGGTTTCTTTATAACACAATATAAAATCCATATAAATATAAGAGAAAAATTAAAACTATAACTGTGATAAAATAAATTGGTTTTATTAACAACTGTATTTAAAAGGAGATTTCATTTTAATGACTTGATATCAATATTCATCAGTGCGCAGGTAACAAAGTTAAATGTGTTTCTACATGCTTTCTTACAACAAACGATGACATTTAAGTCGATGCTCTAACTTGATTTTTTTTTCCAAAAGCTACCGCCGGTTAATATCCGATAGCATCCGGTTGATATCCAGCTTTTTTGGTTGAAATCCGGTCACTTCTGGTTGAAACCCGGTCACTTCTGGTTGAAAGCTACAACGGCGATAATGTATTTCAGTTTATGTAGTGGGTTGATTCCATGACAATTCTCCGAAAACACAATTCTCCAAAAATACAATTCTCCAAAAACAGTTCACAGATCCATGATCCATGAGAATTCTCCGAAAACACAATTCTTAAAAAATACAATTCTCCGAAAACACAGTTCACCGAAAGCCGAATATATGTAGACACGAATGAGACAGGGATGGCAGGTCATGGAATCGTCTGATGCCTAATAATTTGTCAAATCATTTTTCCCCTAGCTGCCGCCAGTTAATATCCGGTCACTTCCGGTCGATTTCCCGCCATTTTTGGTTGTAATCTTGCCATTTTCGGTTGAAAGCTGGTCACTTCTGGTTAAAATCCTGTCACTCCCAGTCGAAATCAAGTCACTTCCGGTTGAAATCAAGTCACTTTATATTTGGTAATTTCCGGTTGATATCCTGCCATTTTCTTTCGAAATCTGGACATTTTCGATTAAAATCCGTTCACTTCCGGTTGAAATCCGGTCATTTTCAGTAGAAATCCGGTCAGTTCTGGTTGAAATTCGGTCACTTCCAGTGGAAGTCCGGTCACTTTCCGTTGAAATCCGGTCACTTCGGCTGAAATCCGGCCAATTTCGGTTGAAATCTGGTCACTTCTGGTTAAAATCCGGTTAATATCCGGTCACTTCGGGTTGAAATCCGGTCACTCACTTAAAATCCAGTCACTTCCGCTTGGAATCCGGCCACTCACTTGAAATCCAGTCACTTCTGGTTGAAATCCGATCACTCTCTGTAAAAATTCGGTAACTTCTGGTTGAAATCGAGTAATCACCGTTTGATTTCGATGACTTGTATTTTCTGGGAAAAAATGGCAGGCATCCAATGACTACTCTAGGCAAGTCATCGAAATACATGATACATAAATATTAGTGGCCCAAGAATAGATCCCTGTGGAACACCTCGATTTAGAGTAGCGAAATCAGAGGCAATTTCACCTAAGCATACACTTATCCGCCTATTGGATAAGTACGAAAACTGGTGCCCGTTTATACAATATGGCACGAGGAATATCGCGTTTACGTAATACGATGCTGACGAGTTTGGCATATTTATACATAATTCGTATACCCGTGCACGAGTCGTGTCTCGTGTAGTAGAGAGCTTAACATATATCAACATATGGTGATAATGAACATTTTAAAAGCAATCGAATCATCTCTCAAACTTTCGTCACGTATTGTATAAACAGGACTCAGCACTAATGTCTTCCAGACGGGTTGCTTTGTTCTAGTTGTAGCCAACTTTTCCAAACAACAACAAAAAAACCCGAAATAAAGAGCATCTGTTAACTAGTTCGTTTTCGAAGTTGTTAAGAGGATTCAAGAAAAAAAGTTGGCCGCTCGGTGAATCAAAAGACATATAAGGCATCAATGCAGAACCAAACAAATTAAAGGTTTTTCATGACAGTTTTACAGAACGTATGATCGTTTGAGAATAAGACTCTCTTTTGAGTAGGATTGAACAAAGGAGAAAAGTTTTGTTTTTCTCATTACTAGATTCAAATCTTGCTTTAACAAAATGTACAGAGAGCTAAAAAAAATGCACATCACAAATTTTGAGCTCATTAAACGTATAACAAATTGTGGCTCTCGAACACCAAAGCGGGAGGGGACCTCGTATTTGTGAAATTGAAAGAAAAACTACGTTTCTCTAAGCTAAACAAAAATAGAGTAAAAGTAGTTTTGATTTCCATTTTAATAAGTCCGATTAGACCCACCAAACATTTCAAAGTTGAACATTCACTTGTCTATTACCATAATTTATTCTTCAATCATTTCGACCGACGATAAATCGTTCAAACAAAATCCAAAAGACCACAAACAATTTTAGCCATTTAACGTTGAAATCAATTCATTGTTGGCCACTAATTCTTTAATTATATCTAGTCCTCCTATTAATTCCCCTTTAACATATACCTGTGGATATGTTGGCCAGTCTGAGTACGTTTTCAAGCCTTGTCGTACCTCTTCGTCAGTGAGTATATCAAATGTTTCGTATTCGGCTCTAAAATGAAAATATTCGAATATTTATCGGTCTTATTGTAACTGCGTAATAACTACAATTGAGTATTGACCTTATAACAAACAGTGTTGATAACTTTTTATTCATTTACTTACTTAGCATCGTTGACTATTGCTATCAATTGTTTTGAGAAACCACATCGTGGAGCATTTCTATCGCCTTTCATGAAAATCATTAAGTTTGATTTATTGATCAAAGCTTTTAGGCGATTTTCTAGTGGTTCCTTTGCGCTCGATCCCAACACAACTTTAGCATGATTTTTGCATTTTGTCGTTAAAGTTGCAATGTCAACGCCATCAATTCGATCCACAACACTATTTTTGCTGATATAAAGAACCGTTGGAACAGCTTCAATCTTGACAAGTACAAAATCGATATAAGTAGCATATTTCTAGAATATTCACAGTAGTGGACGTACCTTATTTGACAACGATATTTCACTAAATTCTTCTGCAGGGACATTCAGGAATTGTAAATCTTTGAAGTCAGTTTGTTTTGCTAATTCATTCATAATATTTAGAATTTGACTACATTGTTCAGCCCATTCGGCTGAAAATAGAACCACCGACACAGAATCGGAACTGAAATTAAATGAATATAATATTATATTGTCCATAGATAATAAAAAATTGAATGAGGAATTGCATTATTGTTGGACGCCGAGCACAGCCTGCAGCCCAAGCACGTATTTGAGCACAAGTCAGCAAGCAATAATCAATAAAGTATTGCCTTTTAATCTCTGGCATCCGATTTTGCAATATAATAACTAACCTACCTTACAAGTTTTGTGTATTGTGCATCATTTTCAATATTAATTACACCCATTTCAGATTAGTTTGTTTGTTTAATTTGGAAAAAGGAAATAATTATTGATATTTGAAAGGTATTTTAAATTAAACTCGTGAAAAAACACAACACCACACAAAAAGCAGCAAAAAGCAGTTCACGCACGATTCGATGTTGACGTTTAAGACATTGAGCCATCCCGGCAGTAAGCCGTTACCGTTCAGTTTTCGCATTGTGCTGCCATAACTCAGAAGAGCAGACAAACTAAAATAAATTGTTACTCACTTTAAAAAAAAAAAAACACACACACACAGGGATTTAGATCGATATTAGTACTGTGGGCTAACCTCAAGTTTAGTGACAAAATTGGGGGCCAGGGGAGAAGGGGGAGGGGTGAATTAGATTTAGTGCTTATTATTTTTCCATATCTATCTAAATTTTCATAGATAACTCTCATATGTACAAAAAAAATATATTAGTATGAGTAAACAAAAATGAAAAAGTAGTGGTAAGATATATATGAGTATTATGTTATACAAAATCTCACAATTACAACGAACATAAGAGTTTGGATATTCAAAAAATCAACAGCTTTAGTTATAAGCATCAAATTTTAGTAATTGTGATCCACTTTTCTCTTGTCTATACCTCTTGATGTATAGAAAAGAAAAAAACGAAAGATATGATAGTTGTGGGTGTATTATTTACGGCACCAAATTGAATTATTTAATTTTGTTTGCAATCTACGTGTACCGTGTTCTTTATTTCTGTATCTTTCCTTATTTTTTGCTTAAAATTTCATATACGATTGTGAGTGCATATAATTTACGCATAGATCGCAATGAGCTGTCAAGTTACCTATAAAAGAATGCCAGAAATATATGTTGGCTTCACTCCATCATAAAAAATTGTATGACAATCGTTCTCCATGACTGTTCTATATTTATTACTTCTATGGAGTTGTATAGCAAAAAGAAGAAAAAAAACAGGACAACACACAATTTTATCGTACAGCTTGACACTTTGGCCGTCAGTCCACATCTTATAATAGTAAATATATTAGAAAGATCATTGACATTAAACTATGGACCAAGTATAGCAGCGCTGATTTCATAAGATCCTGAACTATAAATATAAAATCAGCTGCATAGCGATTTAGTTCCGTTTTCTCGATTTAAAAATTTGGATAGGAAACTAATAAGTTTGATAAAATTAATGTGCATCACATTAATTTAATCACACGCTTCTAACATTTGACTATAAATACAGTATTGATCTCTATCGCAAGTCCAATATAGAACTTTTATAAAACACGACAAAATACCAGTGCAGCTGATTTAATGATTGGGAGCAGTAGTCTCGCGATCTTTAATCCAGTATAATAATTCAATGAGGAAAATAGCATGGAAATAAGAAAATACACAAAAAAATGGAATTTCACAATATCAGTGTTCGAAGCCCACTCTAAGTTTTTATCCAATTAAGCTTAACTTTTAGATGGCAGGATTTTGACACAACATAAAAGCTTCGTTTGGGAAAAAAAGTGTAGTGTATAGTGCAAGTTCAAAATGACCGACATAAAGTGCAAGAAAGTTCATCACCCGTTCAAAATCTCAACGAACAGAAAAGTGTTGAAAAGTGCTTCTTCATACCGAAGCGAGGCACTTCGCAGCCAGAGAGAAAATTAAAAAAAATGAATTGCCGAATGAAACGCTGTGCGGACAACTGACATACTTATTTTTTGATATTTGACAGCAACCGCATCCCCACTTTTTTTCCACACGAGGAGGTGCAAAAAAGTGTAGATTAACTAGTGTACACTATTGCAGAAAAGTTCAATTCCTCGAACACTCATTATATCGTATCGGTATAAAAACAGTATGAATTCGGAATGATACGCAAATGTCAGCACTGTACCCGGCAATACAAGAAGGCTGTGTCGCAGTTCCCTCGTAAGTAATATCAGTCCCTCGATACTGGCTCTGATTGATCCTCCTCCACATTTTAAAAATTCTGCTTTTATACTATGTGGAAAAAATAATGTTACTTAGCCATGTACATTTTGCAAGCAAACTTTAATTCTATTTACTTGAAGTTTATATAGAGTTGTATGTATATTTGATCGCGTTACTTGGCTCGTTTAACATTTGCATTTGTAGATTTTGGTATATAGGTATGTATGTTAAAAAAAAAGCATTCCACCTATAAAATAAAGTATGGTTGCCAGATGTTTTCTATTCCCTTGGAGTTCGTAAAAATCAATGATTTGTTTTGTTTTCTTAATGTTTTAAATAACAGTACATTATACAATCGGAAAAATATATATCCTGTAAATAATGTAATTAGATATGTATATTATATTGCACAACTGTCCAATACGATCTTAATTTCCAAAATTAATTTCAAAATATAACTTAGCGGTTTTGATTTAGCGAATACAATCACATGACCTATGTACGTACAAATATTATTGAAATACGAGATGGTCAACCATAACATTTGCTATAAAAACCCCGTAATTTATACATTTACGATTGGTACTTTCCGAATTATCAAACC
>JANTEX010271917.1:0-11691 GCA_024741295.1 Macrocera vittata | reverse complement strand
TGAATTTAAATGGCTTTTATAAATATTTCATTATATTCAATGCAACGTTCAATCAATTTACAAATCATGTACAAATAGTATAGGTAAAACGGTATACGTATACATATTGCCTCTAATACCTATGGATATGCTCAGGTGAAATAGATATGATAAATTCATGTTTGTATAGAATATATTTTATGTGCACTCTCATATAAATGGAAATTTAGTTTGAATAATGTGTGTTTAATAGTTTACAAAAAAATCGATTTATCGATTGAGTCGCAACTTTCATTTACCCTTCCAACTGCCAACGTTATCGAATGGTTGAGAGATTGTCGGAAATTTGAGAAAAGAACAACCGCACACTTTGCTTTGTGACATTATCAAGACAGAAATAATTTTCAATTACAGAATTAGAACTATTTTTAGGGACAACTTACAGAACAATGATTGAAAAATGTGTAACTTATAAGTTCCGAAAACCAAACCATTTAGAACTCGGTTCCTATTATATCGTTAGAAATCACCCAAGATTTATATTCGGTCGTGAATTTGCCCAACGCATATTCCACATTTTCCGCACTCACTTTATGTTAAGAAAGAAAGAAATCCGAATGAAGAAGTTGGCCCACACTCTTAAAATTGATAAGCCACATCAATCAACAGTATCAGTTTGCATCGAATTCCATCAAGATCACTCGGATCTTACATACAAATTTACATACATACAGCTGATACATGATCAACGAAAGGTCGATGCTGCAAAGATACATGAGTGGAATACTCATCACTCAATACTCAAGCGTCGAACCATAACCAAATCATCATTTTCAACAACGGGCGATCAAACAATGCATTCGCGATGATTCCCATAAATCATACGTTGCCATAATGGTATCCACATCAGTTTGTTTGCTTTAGAGTGATAAGTGTTGTAGCGTGCTAAGTTGCATAGGTTCGCGGAACACAGTTTGACAGTTGAGACAGTAATTAAAATCACATTTACGCAGTGTCGCCCACGCACACATACATATTCACATACTTATAAAGAATAAATTTCCGGTGTTATTCATTAGAATAGAAAAAGAACAAATTCATTCCGTACTCAGCTTTTGGACAAACCAGCCACGCGCCACGATCGCGCTTGGTAATTGTAATTAGTAATTGCAAACAAATAAATACTAAATTATAGTTTTTGGTAACCCGAGTGCGTTCTATATTTACCGGTGTTACAGATTCAATACTTCAATTTCTACACTACACAAACAAAAGACATCAATAGAAGCGACGAACCTTAAATTATTGTATAAGCACATATATGTATATAGTCATAGCCAACACTTGTTTAAGATTTATGTTGAAATTACGATTTTAATAGCAATCAGGGCCAAGGTTAAAAATATATTAATATTCTAAGTATTTTCTACAATAAGCAATGTTCTAATTCCTTTTTGTCAAAGTATACTTTTTATTAAATAATAGAATGGCTTCACTATCATGAATTGCATAAAAATACAAAGTAAACGACATATGTTCAATATACATTGCGATAAACTTTATTTATATACAAATCATCATTTTAATCGCGCAGTTTTCGCTTTCAGTCAAAATGAACTACGTATATACACATATGTACAAACTGACCTATTTTAATATTACCTCAAGCATTCAATTGCATATTAATTATCATATTCCTCAAGTTCTGTACAGACGTATACCATGAATAATCGTATATCGTATCACTCAACATTACAATACGATGGTGAACGGAATTTTTTTTTTCATTGTTAAAATATTTTTTTGATCAAATCTGGAAATGATTAAGAATAATTTAAAAAAAAAATAATAAATGAAATGTGACCACTACTGTCTATACATATATACACTCTATCTAACTTATGTTGTATGTGAGTGTTTTTGTTGTTGTTGAACAGCTTAAAAAGCCGCGCAGATAACCATCTCACCGTAACCATCAACAATATTTCTGACCCGTGCACTGTGTACAGTGAAAGATATTTTTACCGAAAATCAAAATTTTATTTATTTCCAAAAAAATGATTTCATATAACATATAATTATTATTTGATGTGGGATTCCTTTTATATATGTACCTATATACGCAAATATATCATTTTTGTAGAAACCTGTAATTTTTGTTACATATTATTTAATTAATTATTTTTGTGCATTTTCCTTTCCAGTTGTATATATACAACAAGAAAATGAAATCAAAAACTTTATAAATTTATAAAATATAAATACAAATTAATCATATATATGTATACGAAAGAGAAAGTTTTCTTGACTTTGTGTTTTATGTGCGATTGTACAATTTGTTGCATGGTTTGTTAATTTAGAACCATATTATTGTCTTGATTTTCGAATTTAAAGTATTTTGTAATAATAAGTATATTAAATATTTTTTGTCATACTAAGTTGAACAATGACAATTGCCTAGTGCGCTGTGAAATAATTGGGTATTGCATAATAGGCATATATGTGCAAGGAAACAAAGGAAGTAGTCGTTGAACATAACATATGGGCTGTTTAGTAACTTTTTTTATAAGTTTTACACTTGATGATTTTTATTGATAAAATCGTTACGAGTTATTTCGATTGGATGCACATTTTATTGAAGTTAATTTGTCAGAGCAATATTTAACAAAAAAAAAATTTTAACTTTAACTTTAAGATAATTTGAATTTAAAATAAAAATACAACAATTGTTAAAACTAAACTAAAAAACACACCACTATATTAGGGTTGCAACCAAAATAATATTTTTCTGAAAGCGCAAAATCTTACATCTAAGTAAGTAAAATCTTGGACAGAGATTTAAGTTAGTTTATTTAAATAAATTTAACTTAATTAGTGAAAAGTAACCAAATATTATAGATAGTTGATCTTTGAAACAGTTATATAAATTGATCCACCGATTGCCTTTTGATTTAGAGAACCGATTGCCTTTTGATTTAGAGAATAATTTTACATAGAGTTTGAACTGTTGGTATGCATATTTACATAAGTTTTTCTCAAAAAAAGGTATATGTATTAGGGCTGTTCGATATTGAAAAAATTTCGATAATTATCGATATCCAAAATATATCGATAAACAATATTTATCGATAAATTGCAAAAACCGATAATTATCGATATAAAGGAATAGAAACAGTTGATCTCTTTTTAGGCTCACAAAAGCTATTATATCGTATATAACTACATAGGAATTTAAAATGATGGACATTGAACGATTAATTTTGGTTTTGAATGCAAAATTTTGCTTATATTTATCATGAATTGACGATTAAGAAATTCGGTCTCAGAATTACACGGCTCACAAAATATTCTTTGGAGTATATCGCCAGACATGTCTTTTACCAAAATCAACCAATTTGGACTTTCGATGGCTTCACTTAGTTCTAATGTTTTCGGATTGCCAGCCGTCTGCTTGCATAGAATTTGCGCTCACCATTGGAATTATTAAAGAAATATTGATTATTATCGATAATTATCGATTATCGATTACTATCGATTATTGATAACTATCGACATATATCGGTTATCGATTATCGATAATTATCGATTATCGATAAGTATCTATACCTATTTATCGATTATCGATAATTATCGTATTTTACAATTTATCGTATTTTACAATTTATCGATAAATATCGTTAATTATCAATATTTTTTCAATATCGAACAGCCCTAATGGATGGCACCTTTCGATGTTGCGCTTCTTCTTATTGGTTGTATCCATATGAATTTCAACAAAAAAGGACCAACAGCTACTAACAGATGTGTAAAACCATTTCGGCTACGTGAAAGTGGGCCCACAAAATCGATGTACAACATCTGCCAAGGTTTTTTCAATCCGGTTTGTTTTCTCATGGCTACAGTTTGACATTCGATCGGCCAAAGGTTTTAGAGAAGCCGCTATGCGTACTCAATGGATTGTCGTGAAAATTTTTCAAACACTGCTCGCCGTGAGTCTTATGGAACAACCATGTCAATTTGAATTGGGTTGTTTGCCGTTGTGGGAACACGCCTAGCAAAGGACATCGTTGTGTACATGGAACTGAATGTGAAGCATCTATGGCGCGGCGCCTTAGGTCGATATACCAGAAATCGATCGAATTAGAAAATACTGCTTCATCGACGGCCTTGACCGACCCTGCCCTCGATAGAGCATCTGCAACGAACATACAATTTCCCTTACGGTGTCGGGTCTTAAAATCATATGATTGAATTCGAAGTGACCATCTTCCCAATCGACCAGATGTGTTCTTCAGCTCTTGAAGTCGCAATAACGATGCGTGATCCGTAATAACCGTGAACCTAACACCTTCGATATAGGGCCTGAACTTTTAGATGGCTGAGATTACGGCTCAACACTCTATTTGGTTGTTTGATAATTTCGTTCCTGTGCTGTCAGCTTTCAGCAAATATATGGAACGACTCACTTGTTTTCTCTCTCGTCCTGCAACAGTACTGCGCCTATCCCTAGATCGGATGCATCGGTTTGCATAATAAATGGCAGAGAGTATTCTGGATTGGCGAGTATTATCTGGCGATTTTGCCTGGAAGAATCCTCATCAGATCAGTGGCAGTGATCGTTGCAGAACTGCATATAAATCTCCGATACCATCCTGCTAAACCGCCGAAAATTCCCTCAAAACTTCGTTGCTTCACTATTGCATAGATCGAAAGGCATCCTAGCAAATGTGAATTGGCCCCTCTCAATTACTGAGAATGCAATTTGACATTCGACCAATCGTTTTCATTACCCGACGCAAATAAATCATGTCAATCAATGCTTTTCACATTCGACCGAAATGTCGTCGACTTTCAATGAAATTGGCACATCAACAAGAACAAGCGCCCGCGAATGCACTCCTATGTCGAGCTCAGTACTCTCCAAGACACACAAACGTGACAAAGCGTCCGCGATATTGGTTTTACCCGGCTGATACTCTATCACATAATCAAACACATATAAACGCATCACCCAACGCTCGATTCGGGCACACGGCTTTTATCTTGGGACAAATAAAAATTCCAATTCCAACACGGTCCGACTTTATTTTGACTTTAAACCAAAAATGACTAGTCAAGAACGTCTTTACGACATCAGAATTAAGTCAAATGTAGAATTATAAAAATATAAGTATGAATTGGCCTGAAGTCGGTTAATGACGTTCTGACGACTAAAATCCGACCTAATAAATTTCCCATTCCCAATTTGGTAAAATATTTCGAAACTACGTGGTAGCTCAAAAAAACGCCTAGGTTCCGTTAAACCTATAGTCAGTCTCTATTGTGACTTTGATGATTGATGCCTTGTCGCGCAGATTTGGTGGTAAAGTTTTAGGCTTAAAAGCGTGATGTGCCTGATGGGTCCTAGCTTCACCACCAAAGGACAAAACAACTCAAAATAGTGCAAATTAATCTGATTTGTAATAGTTTTTCGAATGTGTTTGTATACAAATCCGTTGCTAATAAAAATACAGACGGATTTGAAAAATACAAAGAGGAGAGAAGATTTGTAGTAATTTTAATAAAATACATTTGTACACTCCAAAAACCACTTATATAAATACAAACGGACTCATTTTACAAATACACTTCTACAACAAATGGATTCATAATATTTTACAAATACGTTTGTATATTATAAAAATCATTGGTATAAAATTGAACCAATTCGTAAAAATACAGACTAATTTTTAAAAATACAAACGGATTTGTTATCATTTTACAAACTCTTATGTTCACTGTAAAAACCATTTACATATAACTACAAACGGAATTGTAATCATTTCACAAATGAATTTGTACAATACAAAAACAATTCGTATAAGCTCAAATGGATTAATAATAATATTACAAATGAGTATGTACATTGTAATAACCATTTGTATAAATACAAACAAATTAGAAAACAAAACTAATTCGTAAAAATGGCAACGGCCTCGTAATAATTTTGAGAATTTGCTTACGTACACTATGAAAACCGTTTGTATGACCTTTTTTAAAGCGATCTGAGGTTCTCTGTTTATAAGAATAAGAGAGTGGGTTAAAGATTGTTATTAAAGAATTCTTCCTTGCAGTTTAATGGGTCTATAGTGTCTACCGACCTTCCGTCCTCCGAGGGGTGGACTTTTACTTGCATAATTAACCCTATAGGAATGTCTGATGGAGGATCTACTTATTTTCACTACAATATTAACTAATTTCAGTTATTTTTTAAAATATACAGTTGATGCAGCTACAGCAAGTTATTAAAATAATAATCATCATGTTAGCAAGTAGTTAAAATCTAAAATGCATACAATTCCAGCAAATTAACGACCAGAATCAAAGAATTTTGATCGAAGCATATATGGTCTAAGCTAATGATAACAATCTGAAAACAAAAACCAAACAAACTTGATGATATGAGATGCATTGCGTTTGTTTCGTAATCTCAGAAACCCCTTTTTTATTAATAACTGAACTATATAGAGATAATCAAAAGGTTTGATGCCAAACGTTTGTTCTAAAGGTTAATGATTTTTCAATCGTCAAAATGATGAGTATTACCTCGCTTCTATACGTATAACGAGAGAAAAGGCGTACAATTTTTAATGAGCTAAAAAATAAATAAAATCAGTCGAGTTTTCCAAAGATTCATATCAAAAACTTTCCAGCCAATTTACTTAGAAAAGGCATTATTTACGACGTATGTGTACATTTTATATAAACGAAACGCATACAGAATTGGGTTTTATAAGCTCTTATGTATACCGTTATATGTATATAATATGTTTTCGGTTATGCATATCATAAAATAAATGAGTTGTATAGTATGAATAATTATAATTTAAAATCCTTGGCAAATCGTACTTCAAACAACCCTCGTTTATGCTTTATTATGATATACTAACTTGCATGTTATATTACGCGCAGGTATATCAGGTTGTTATTATATTAAACAGAAAAAAATATATAAAAGAGATGAATGGAGGTGATTTTGTTGATGATGCAAAAACTTGATAATGCATTTCGAGATAAAACCTAATTATCTTTGCCGATGCTACCTTTTTAACTTATATGTGTTTCATGTAACGTTGGTATGGCAGCAGCGTGTAACCCTTCGAAAGATCAATGTTTTCATTATGGTAATTGATATAATGGCTAAAAGGAATAAAACTGGCGGTATATTAGAGAATTATTGTTAAATGTTATAATGGAGTGAAATAGCCGTAAGAATTCTTATTTTAATTTATATAGTCGATTAGATTTGCATGGATATGTAATAGGTATATTTAAGACATTTACATAAATATTTGTATACAATGGATTCCTGATACCAATAAATTAATTATTATTTTAGTTAATTTTTTAAAATGTTATGGGTTAATGCTAAGCAACTTATATAGTTTAAATATTATGAAACAAACATTGTTTTGTCATAGTTTTAAGAATATAGTTAAAGTTTAGTTTCTGTAAAATATATTTTATCAATTGGCTTATGGAGCAATTGTAAGTGAAATCGACTGCCCAAAATTGTGCGTTCGGAATCTATATAGTTACTCTCTGATTGCTAATTTTACCTATACATAATAAGCAAATAAAATAAATAATTAACATTTCGTTCGCACGGATTTTAATAACATTATTATCAAACAATCCAGAATTTCATCAAAAAGATCGATAGAAGGGATTGCAATCCGGACTGTTTTTTCATGTTCAATCCCGGATTTCGATCGGATTTATGCCGAATGTTTTCGAAAAAATACGCTTTTCTTCCTCGAAGAAATCTCGTTATCGACTCTAAATTCGGGAATCCGGCGTTGTGCAGATTTTATTCCCGGGATTTTACTGATTTTAATTATGAATCCGGATTATACAGATTTTGATCCCGGGATCCCGAAGGAAAAGCGTTGTTTTCGAAAGCATTCGGCGTAAATAAAAGGTATTTGTGAAAATTATTGGTGTTTTTCGTTTGTGACTCGGACTCTTTATAAAAAAAAAAAAACATATCTTTTCGGGATTCCGAGATGCTTAAAGCCCGGATCCCGGGATTCGGGGAATTAAAAAATGCAATCCCGTGAATCCCGGGATCGCGAAATCAGCTTCAATCTGGCCCCGAAGATCCCGGGATTCCAGAATTGATCGGATTGCACTCCCTAGTCGATAGGAGTAAACCTCCTAAAAAAACTATATTGTTAAACAACACCTGTATAAAGCAAAAGCGTCGAAGAAATAAAAAATAATGGGTTGTTACAACTATATAAACCAGAACAGTGTCTGGATGTAAATACGGCATTCAAGTTCAAATCACAAACTACTAACACTAAAAACACACATAAACTTCTAAAGATTGGTTACCCAAATAGATCATACCATTAATAAACAAATTCTAAAGCTAAAACACAAATATCATCAAGCTCATCGTAAAACCCGTCGTAAACCCAGTCGTAAAAACCACCGTAAAACCCTCGGAAAACTCATCGTAAATCGCATCGTAAAATCCGTCATCTATCAAGAGTCGAATCAGTAACGCGAAAACTGGATTCATTCACTCTTCAGTAAAGCAATAACGGCAAAACGTGATTCCTTTAAGGAACTACAACAGTAGTACTTTATCAACTTGAGTTGTATGTAAAAAACTAGTATATAAAAATCATTTTTACTTTTTAATTTGGTTGAGACGAAGGTTCAACGATTCATCCTGTTCATGTTTTGAACAGACTGCTAAATATCATTTCCAAACCATATTTTATTAAATTGACAGTTTGTTGATTAACTGTCTGTATTCATGTTTTAAATTTACGTGCGCGAAACATCGTTGTACATATAAATGGTTTTGAATCGATTTTTAAATCAGTTTCATGCTTTAAAACTAGAATCGATCGTTTACGTAGCATAGAGAAAGATTGTTGTCAACAGCTCACTGTGTTACACGTTTCAAGTCGTAGTTTACCCTTCCGATACAAGTGGGTTTATTGTAGGGATCAAAAGTATGTATAGTAAAGCCTGAAATCATCCGCGAACAGATGATATTTTGTGTACGCCAAGTCGTTAGGCAGATCGTTTTATAAGAGCGAGAACAGCAGCGGTTCCAATACATAACCCTACGAAGCACTGGATTTTACAATGACTGGCTTAGAAATCGCATCGTCGAGTAATACCACCATTGTACCTCTTCTAAGGTAGCTATCAATTAAAAGTTAAAACGTATCGTCCAGAACACGCCTTATGGTTTGCACGGAAACCAGACGGATGTGAAGTTAAGACACGATTTACAGTCAGGTGCTCAGTTATTTGCAATTTCACATCACGCTGAAATGCCTTCGAGATGACGAGATTGGCTGTTGTTGACAAACATTACATGGACCCGTTTTTTTAAACCAGTGTTACCTTCTCGCATTTCCATTGAGTTGGGGAAATTAACGTCGTTTTGAACAGACGAGTCAAGTGATAAGGACATATCGGTAAAATAATTATCATTTTTTTATCGGGATGCCATCCAGACCTATTGCATTTGATTTAACTTCCTTTATGGAAAAAGCAACATCGAAAGTTTGATTCCCACAAACGAAAATGTATCAATACCGTCAGCGTTAAGATTGTTGCGGTGTTCGAATATGGAATCGTCGGTTAACAACGTTCTGTAAACTGAGTTCAAAACACTTCCATAATCATTTGCATTAAAATTGGGAAAACCAGAAATTTAACGTTCTTGTACAATGCCAAAATTTCGAAGATTTTTACATAATTTACTCGATCCAATGGCGGGATATAAGTGTGTATACCTACTAAAATAATGCCGCTTTGCGTTGCGGATCATTTGGGTAACTTTGTCTCGCAAGTGTGCTCGTTGGCTATCTATTTTGCAAAGCCTGAATGTCATGGATATCAGGTTAGAACCATGGGTTTGTACATTTTAAATTGCGCGGTTGAGAACGTACTTGTGGGAAACATTGGTCAAACAATTCAAGGCAAGCATATTTATTAGGGCTAATTTTTCATCATCAACACCTATTCAGAGAGTCTAAAGGATGTGAGAAACCAATTGACAAGAGTGAATCCATGTCTACACGGCTATAGTTTCTAAAGAATTGGTCAACTTCAACACCAAGTTCCAACTCGCAAAAGTAAGAGGCAAATAATATGTCGTGATTAAAAGCGTAAAATGTCTCAGTACGGGTTGTAATAAAAACATCTATCAGCGTAGGTTTGCCTTCCAACGGCAAAATGGGTGGAACAGTTCCCAACAATACTACCATTAACATCGACCAGTTATACCCGTAGTAAGCATGAATTGCAACCATCCCTCACACATCTAGCACAGTTTGCATGAATATTTGATTTATACACAGCCGAAAGAAATAAATGTGTACGGGGAAGAATTATTTCAAGACATAATTAATGGGTTTGAGTTCCAAGAGATTGTTCTAATAGCTTAATGACCATCTCTTATGTAAACTGCTATGTCAACACCCTAAGTATGTTTCTATTGTTAGAGACAAAATATCTGCAAACATACAGAATGTTTTGATACCATACTTGAGATCGCAAGTCGTATCAGTAACGAGAGAACTGCATTCATTTACTTCTCAATGAAACAATACCAGCAAAACGTAAAATGTGATTCCTTTTAGGAACTACAATAATAGTCCCGGATCAACCTGAGGTTTATGTTAAAAACTAGTGTTTAAAACATTTTTTTTTTAAATTGCTTGGGACGAAAGTTCAACGAAAAAGGGTTTTGAAACATTTTTTTTTAAATATCGTTCATATTTTAAACAGTCTGCTAAATAAGACTCCCTAAACCACATTTAATCGCAATTATCGCTGTGATAATGATAATTTGTTTTCATTTACTGACTTCATTCATGTTTAAATTTACGTGAACATAGAAAAGATTTTGAAACATTTTTTTTAATCCCGTTCGTGGTTTAAACTAGTTCGATCGCTTATTCAGCATATCAGTTACTCTAGACCTGCATTCACTCAATCCTCAACGAAACAATACCAGCTAAACGCAAGAGGTGATTCCTTTTAGGAACTACAACAATAATATCTGATCAACTTGAGTTTTATGTTAAAAGCTAGTGTTTAAAAATAAAAAAAATTGCATGAGACGAAAGTTTCTCGAGCTTCTAAAGGTTTTTGAAACATTTTTTTTTAATTTCGTTCATGTTTTGAACAGTCTGCTAAATATGACTCCCAAACTACATTTTATTGCAATAATCGCTGTGGTAGTGATAATTTGTGAAGACGCAGTCTGTTTATTTAACGTCTTCATTCATGTTTTAACTTTACGTGAGACACCGATGAACATAGGAAAGATTTTGAAATTTTTTTAAATCACGTTCGTTGTTTAAAACTAACCTCGATAGCTTACATAGCATATCAGTAACTCTAGACCCGCATTCATTCAATCCTAAACGAAACAATACCAGAAAAATGTAAAAGATGATTCCTTTTAGGAACTACTATAATATCTGATCAACTTGAGATTTATGTGAAAAACTAGTGTTCAAAAATATTCATTTTTTTAATTTGCTTGAGACGAAAGTTCAACAAACTTAAAAAGGGTTTTAAAACATTTTTTTTTTCAAATGTCGTTCATGTTTTGAACAGTCTGCTAAATAAGACTCCTAAACCACATTTGATTGCAATTGTCGCTGTGATAGTGATAATTTGTGTGGACAGTCT
>JANTEX010271916.1:0-18020 GCA_024741295.1 Macrocera vittata | reverse complement strand
TCATTGCAGCTTTTTTTTATCAGGAATTCAGTTTCAGTATTTTAAGTTTCATTTTGGATAAGCCTTTTCATATAACGTTTAAATGTTTTTTAATCGATTTTTAAGATTTTGTATTCTGTTAAAGAATGCGACATAAAAATTTTAAAAACAAAATAATCTTCTGCAATTTTTTTTTTCGTATGGCAATAATCTTAAGAAGATGAGTTTGGTTATGTAGGTATACTGCGCACAATACGATTATGAATAATATCAAGTAATATTTTTATAACTGACATTTTTATGATATTCACGATTTTGTATATATAGTTGATATTTCTTATAGATACTTAATTGACTCTTGTTTAATCTTATAATATAACATACCTATATAGACTTTATACTTTTATAGGTACATTGCGCATACCATACCTAATATACGAAACATTTTTTTTTTCGTTACAACAACTTAAGACGAGTAATTTGAGCCACTTGGGCTTGTTGAATGTGTTATTGGCACACAGGTGTTCTTTTTCGATGTGCAACAAAACAACGCGGTTGAGATTTTTCATATTATATTTTATAAACATCGTCATGGTTTCAGCATCTCTATACATACCTTTAAGAAATGTACCTAATGTAAAATTATATATAGGTAGATTTATATGTAATATAGTTATGTATATATGCCGTCTACATGATGGGCATGGGCAGATAGCATAGAGCAAAGTGTAATAAAGAAAAGCAACTCGATCTGAAGAAGGCACTAACAAAAATCGATTTGACAACCATCGATATTTTGGAATTACAAAAAAAAAATACAAAAAAAAATTGAATTTTATCCTGCATCCTAAAAATATAGAAAACTAATAAATTTAAAGTGGAACCTAAGAAAATGTTCGATGAACAGACGCCTTTTGACTCACAATCAGTGTAGTTAAATCCGTCAAAAAAAGCTTATGCTATTCGCTAAAAAAAAATGCGAAATAGGATAACTATATAGTATATACTCAACAAAACCCCAGGCCTTAAACTACGAACAAAGTGGTAGGGAACAGAAAAGTTCACACAATAAGCACCCATACATATCAAGAACATCGCAGCATACCGGTTAATTAACTGGGAGCTACTATAGGATTGTCTCTGGCCAAAGAAGTTATCCCTATCTCTTGAACGACAAACTAGAGTGAATTTCTTATTGAATGCTGAAAGGAGATCCAGCTTAGAGAGCCATGTAGAAAATCAGACTCGGGTACTCTTCTTAGTTCTTACAAACCCATTTCACAGAAAACAATACTTATATATATGATCTGGTTTTAGTCGCATACGAAATGTTCATTATCATTGACTTCTCTTCGTATTTTGGTAGAAAAAAAGTGGCCATGATGGGAGCCTGAAATTTGGAAGGATTTACAATTGCAAATAGACTCATGAAATCGAATCTGATTTTGAAATACGGGAAACGAGATAAGTGTCTCTTAGAACATCAAAGCAAAATTTTGCTCGGTGTCGTTTATAAGTCATCTACAATTAATGATCTCGATATTTCGGAGGATGTATTATTAAGGTTATCACCGCGTTGCTTTGAAGTCATCTTATGCGGAGATTTTAATGAAAATATTCTTATGGTATTGCAAATATTAATTCGAATTCTTGCAAGATTTTCGTTTGATAATCTATCTCACAGCCAACACACTTCACTTAACTACCTCTGCCAAACAGCTCGGCTTTTTCTGCAAATACACCTTCTAAAATACCACACCAGAGTCAGTTCTGCCTACCTGGCATGTAGAGACATGATTTAATCTCTATGTCGTAAGAATGTGATATCCCTTGTCGATTGGTGCACGTATAATCGGGTACAATATCATCAAACTTTGTCTCGGATGTGATGACCTTACTTTTACATGAAAAAAAAATTTGTCTATAAGTCGAGAATCATTGAGGTACTTAATCGCTCACTTTGGTACTAAATAGGTAATAAAGTTAATAAATACTAGCTTATCTGTTTTAAGAAATAATATGTTCGCCTTTAACTATGGATCCTTTGAGGTATTTAATCTAGTACTTCGGTACTAAATATATACTAAATATGTGCTAAAAAAAGTTTCAACTTGGTCGGACAAAGTGTCCCGACTGGTGTGATTCGAATTTTTATCTTTAGCTATCGCATTTTTCTATTCAGGTACTAAGTCTAGTACTAAATACAAAGTAAGTACTAAATCTAATTTTCAACTTGACCAGACAAAGTGTCTCGGCTGGGTTGACCGACACCAATAAAACCGGAAGATCATTTTTCTTAAACGAATTTGTAACGTTAGGTATTCTTATTATCGTAAACCAACTTTCAAACGTATATGTGAAGTATTCATTATATATATGTAGCTGCTATTATATGTGTACAACAAAAATAAAGTGCGAGAATTGTATCTTCTCAAGATACTTGTCATTATCTATACGTTGATACCCGTTTACCTTTCGGTACAATTTAGTTACATTTTGTCTGTCATTATAGCGTCTAATACTATGTATGAACACTCAACCGTTTTGTTATGTGTATAATTTCATGTCTAGTGCCATTCCCATAAATTGGATGGAGCATAAGACATTCAATCTTCGAACAAAAGTTGAAACATCACACTATACCCTCATTATATACCTTACGTGTGATATTATATGAGTGGTCGAGGAGTTGAACTTTTCTGCACTAGTGTACACTAGTTTACAAAAATGTTACACTTTTCTGTTCGAAGAAAAAAGTGCAAAAGTACTGCACTGCACTATTTTGTTCTTTGGCAGCTGTCATGTAAATTTTCTTGCACTTTTTCGCCAGAATCTACATTTTTTTTTGCACCTCCTCGTGAACTTGCACTGCACTACACTTTTTTTTTGCCCAAACGGATCTATTCTCAACGCATTCCTTTCATGCTGTTCCATGTTCACATTTCCCTTTTTCGGTTATAGATTTTTAAGATGTACTTATACAGATTGTCCTTATCCACCGTAGTCATTTGTGTATTTCGGATTTCTTTTCAGTATATTTGTATTTGTGTTGCCATAATTCATAAAAAATCGTTCAGAACGTAGATTTATTCAAATTCATTTAGAATTAAAATACTGTTTTTTTTTCAGTATTGATTCCGAACTAACATAGCTTGTCTATTTCAATGAAAAATATGTATTCTTTGTATACGAACAAAACAAAATTATATGCTTGTAACTGTGATTTTCATTTCAAAATTTGCTTCCAACTGGCAACACCGGATTTATTGAATCTCTGAACTATGTAGTACAGAACCACATAAAATTTGTTTCATTTTACGTAATATAAAGAATAAAGGTCTAAAATGTTTTTCGTCGTTCGATCCATTATACACATATGTCATATGTCACTATGGGCCCGGCGTATCCTACTGTTTATTCCATAGGGGGAACCAGCAATTATAGAAACGTGGCAGGCGATTTTAGAAAATATTAGGGGCAGGAGTGCGAATGTAAGAAAAGAGAGTCGCATGTAAGAGGGCAAAACTAAGACAGGGATCATTTTTGGAAATCTCCAAAATTTTCCGGCTTTTCAACAAAAATTATTAGGTTCATTAAAATTGTCCCACTTGTGGTATCTTTAGCAATAATTGCGCCTTGATGAAATCAGAAATTTACTCACAGCAAAATTCGGCCTACTATTAAAATTGTACAAACATCGTCACATTTCGAATTCGTTGTGCTATAAATAATTTTCCAAATGCGACTGAACTATGCTGTTTGATGGAGGCGAATTTAAGAGGGGATAAATTTAAGAACGGGGTGAATTTAAAAATGGTTTGAGAGTGGTGGCTTGTAATAACCATAGACGCATCCGAAAGGGGCAATCACCCTCCCTCCCAAATTTCCCCTCTTATTCCCCCTGAAGTCGCTTATTGTTTATTCAATATATGTATTATATACACTTACAATAAAGCCATCATGTCATTTTCTGGTGGATACACCCTATGCTATAAAGCTTTTCAAATAGTTTTGGCTATTACGCATACATAAGCAAATCTAACTCATGAACTTTTGGTAGACTACTTTATTTATAAGCGATATAGGTATCGACCGAAGTTTCGGCGTGTGTTATCGCTGCTTTTATGTTTTTGGGCTAAAAAGATGATAAATCAACGGTTGAGGCTGTATTTTGCGTGTGTGTGTGTGTGCGTAATCTAAATCCTTGTTCACCCAAAAAAAAATAAAGGATAAAGCAAGAGAAGTACATAAAAACGGAAATAAAATTTAGTAAAGTCTACGATAAATATACGTACATCTGCGACTGCCGATTATTTGGTTGAATCTGTAACTGGGTTAAGCATAGAGCTGGATTTATTTATATCGAAATATTCAAAAACCATATTATTTCCGTTTCATATATACGTAAATAAATACGTATAAATTGGTTCAATACAGCTTAAAAAAGGTTTTAACCCAAAATAATAGTGTTAACATGACTATAGTAGTACGTAGACGAAAGTATATACAATTCGTGCATATAGCACACAATTGTATCAAAATATTAAAGTTGAACGTGAACATAGAACACATTTATAGATTTGGGCAAAAACGGTAAACTATAAATCAGAATGGGTTGACATTGATTAGAACACGCGTTATATTTTGGAATATTGTCATCAACATTAATGGTAGTCCGCATGTTTTACCGGATGTGTGTATGCCTATAGGGGTATGGGTGTAATATAGGATCACCATCACGGTTGGTATATAATTAAAACCATTGTTGTGTGGATTTGAGTGACGATACATGGTTTTATTTTATAATCGGTTTTTGAGGCATTAATGTTTGGAATTAACGGCTTTAAACTTTGGCGTACATAATAATTAATGTTTTATATGTTTTGTGTACTATTGTATAATGGCTTAGTACAAACGATAATTGTGTAACTGATGTGTAGATATAGGATTTATGCCGAATTCATTCACTAAAAACTCCTGCGCTATTATAGTTAAACTTTCTGCAGTATCACCGTATTACAATTATTGGTCCTTTGATTTCGCTGTATAGTTTCACTAGAATTCTATTTTACGGATTACGTAACAGAGACTCAACCCCTTCAAATGAAGTAAAAATGTTATAGAATGGCAACTTTTGCAATAAAACGTACTATATATAACGACCGACCCGCGTGACGACGCACGCTTCGTACTTTTTGCATTTGACTTACGGCTCTGTCTTTAGATGTACATAGATTGTCTACGACTTAATGATGCACATCTTGACATCTTGTAATTACATGTATATCGTCTATGACAATAAAATACACACAGCATGTAATCACTAAGCAGCACATTCGCTTGTTTAGCTTCTCTTTCTCCCACTATTCTCGCATGCTCCCCGTTCAACCAAAATAAGTATTAAATCACGCTCTAAGCAGTATTATGATAGTATTATGGACACGTTTGAGCGTTCTTGAAGAGTATTCTCTCTTACATTTAATTATTTGTTAATTTTTGAAAGTGTTTTGCCACTCTAAACAGATTATTGGCGTAAGACTGTTATTTAGGAGCGAGTGCGTACCTTCCAGCGAACATTGTTTATACATTCTCGGACTCACGGTAAACAGAATGCGATACGTGACAGTTGCGCTAGCGTAAGCGCTGAGTTTAAAATCCAAAAAAATTGTAAAAATCACTCGATTCACATTTTTTTTCTTTTCATAATACACTAATTCACTAATACAGAACACACATGTTACAAAACGTAAAAAATGAAATCGACGCGCAATCCTTTTCGAACATATTCGTATTTCGTAACATCTGCTCTGCACTCTGCTTTATTTTTTTTTCAGTATTATAGCTGCTTTCGATTCCAAAATTTATTTGCATACTCGTACTTATTGGTGTTTACTGTCGTCACGTTTAATGCCGCACAAATAACGCCTGCGACATCTTCGCGTTGTATTTTGCAGCTGCGACATCACTGCGCTATGTTTTGCGCTATAGCACAACTGACGCATGCGCTGTCGCATTAGTGGCACACAAATAGCGCCTGCGACATCATGCCGTTATATTTTGAGCTAAAGCACAAATGGCGCATACGCTGTCGCATTTAATGCCACAAAAACAGTCACTGCGTTGTATTTTGAGCTGGCGCATAACTGTCGCATTAATGTTACAAAAAGGAATCTGCGACATCACTGCGGTATATTTTGCGCTATCGCACAACTGACGCATTACTGTCTCACAAATAGCGTCTACGCCATCACTGAGTTATATTTTGCGCTATCGCACAGCTGTCGCACTGCATTCTATTTGGCGCTATTGCATAACTGTCGCAGTGGTGCCGCATTTTTTTTGCGATAGCACATGCGCCTTGTGTGCGATAACGCAGTGCGTTCGGGCGTTCATGACGCGACGACAGCATTTGCGATGGCACTGCGACATGCTGCGTCTTGTGTCGCATCCCTGTCAGATTGTTTACCGGGATTCTAGAGATCTTAATCACGTTTATTGGTTGATTTAACTAGAAATATTCGATATCTTACAAATTAGTTATCGTTAATTTAAATGGCATTATTCAACAGATCTCCCATCGATTGTTTTTTATAGTTTAGCTGAAAAAATTCGACCTCTCCCAAACAATAAGCTTTATTGATTAAGACGGTAATATATGACTAATCTCAAACTCATTGCTTCATTTACTTAGAGATCCACAACCGTTCGCTCCTAAATACATTTTCCGATCCGATCAAATATTGCTTTGTTGATTTAGACGGAATTTTTTAATAAGTCCTCGGTACGGCTCAAGTCAAAAGCAGGTCGAAGATCGACAAGTCACCGGCTAATCGAAGCCACGTACGACCTAACCACTATATTGTCCACATAGTTCGAGTCTTTGAAAACTGATGGTTTTGAGTGGAGCAACTTTTGTCTATAATGACACGATGTTAACATTGATTTTGCCGTCGGACTGAATTGTTCGAGTATATACTATCGCAGCGTAAGCAGCTATTGAAGCATTACAAATTCCGTAGAGGCTAAGGACTTGCTGAGCGATACCACCGAACCAACGAGAAATTCGATTTTTTCGAGAAGTTCGGATTGCTTACGATATGCCAACAATTTGTTGCCAATCTTAGATGACAGAGCATCGTTCTATGGCACATCCATATGGCAAAGTTACGGAGTCTTCGCTTGGCGCCTGCTAACCGAGTGGATCATATAACTTTGCTGAATCCGACAATATCGTTCGTTATGTCGGTTCCGTTTTCATTGGCTCTAGACTGTACCGAACAAAGAGCTCATCCTTGACCGGATTCAAACGATGCGTTAGACACTAACTGGTTCACCGAAGATCTAATCGCATGTTTGTTGTTTCAATAAATGATTCATTGGTATAGTGTAGAGAAGGTTTACGTCTTTTGATGACCATTATCTTGGTTCAAAGTTTGCTGCCGCAGCAATTCGGTTAGTTGACATTTGAGTCTGATAAGTGGCTCCCAGTTGGACGCTCGGGGTCATTATGGCATCTGAGTATGTTTTATTTTTACTGCTATGAATACAAAACGGTAAGCACGCCACCTAACAATGACCGCGGTTAACTGCTGATGGATATTTTGCCCGATGAGTAGATTATCGATCAATGCGTGGTTGTGCGTTTCGATGCATCCAAAACGATGCGTTATTTCGCAGATAAAAGGTGTTGTTATCGTTTTCTTCAGTATTCTGAATCTTTTTTCAAACGTAGTGTTGTTATTATCTCGCATAACATAGAGGGATTTTAACTCCGAAGATAATTTGAATCGCCGTCCCAATTGAAGCAATCGAATTCGGCCCGAGAGCTAAGAGTCGATGTCTCGCTGATTTAGAAATTGGCAACGAAACGACATGATTTCGATATGGCGAAAGTACTCTTTGCGAAAATGTTCGTCCGTAGTAGACAACCGCTGCGACGAAATGTTCTCAATTTCCCAAATCGATTTTAGGATGATGTCCAGTGAGTGCTTCAACTGAATGGGACATGACTATGCTGGAAGCTGGTCATTCATGTTTGAATTTCAGGCGACTATGTCGTCGAATATAGTTTATCCAAATTTAACTTTTACACAACCGCGGTTGTAATATACCAATTGGTTACTGTAACGTTGCAGCAACATTACAGAAAAGTTTCTGCAACCGGCTTTGCCAGGTTACCAGTTAACCGAGGTTTTAAAATATCCTTGCTGCAACGTTACGGAAACTGTTGTGGCAACGTTATAGAAACGTTTAATTAAAACTGAGGTTAAAGATTAACGTTGTGTGAAAGTTATTACAACTGGGTGATTTTCGAAAGAATTTCGGAGGAATTTCGTAAGAATTCTAGGAAATTCCGGTGGCATTCCGGACCGGAGGAATTCCAGGGAAGTTTCGTGGCAATTCTGGAGAAATTCCGAAGGTATTCTGGAGAAATTCCAAACCCATTTCGGGCAATTCCAGAAAAAAAAGCAGGAAAACAATGATAAAATAATATTTCTCACCGGAAGTAGACCGAAAGCTATCGGAATTGAGCGGAAGTTGACCGAAAGTTGATAGCCAGGGACCGAAAATGACTAGAAGTTGACCGAAAGTGATTGATAACTTTTAGGTGGAGCGTCGACCGTTCGATTCCTGGCTACTCCAGGTCGTGTTCTTCACTTCCGCTCAATTTCCGGTCACTTCTAGTCAACTTTCGGTTCATACGGTCAACTATGATTTCTTACCGAAAGTGATCGGAATTTGACCGAAAGTGACTAGAAGTTGACCGGAAGTTACCGGAATTGATCCATAACTTTTAGGTGGAGCGGCGACCGTTCGATTCCTGGCTACTCCAGGTCGTGTTATTCACTTCCGTTCAACTTCCGCTCAATTTCCGGTCACTTCTGGTCAACGTTCGGTTCATACGGTCAACTGTTTGTCGACTATGATTTCCCACCGAAAGTAAACCAGTGACTAAAAGTTGAATGACAGTTACCGGAATTGATCTAAACTAACCGGAAGTGCCGGATATTGACCACAAACTGCTTATCTCCTGATAACTTTTAGGTGGAGCATCGACCGTTTGATCCCTGACTACTCCAGGTCGTGTTCTTCCCTTCCGTTCAACTTCCGCTCAATTTCCGTTCACTTCTGGTTAACTTTCGGTTCACACGGTTAACTTATTGTCAACTATGATTTCCCACCGAAAGTAGACCGAAAGTGATCGGAATTTGACCGATAGTGACTAGAAGATGACCGGAATTGATCGAAACTGACCGGAAGTGCCGGAACTTGGCCAAAAGTGATAACTGATAACTTTTAGGTGGAACAGAGACTGTTCGATTTCTTGCTACTTCAGGTCGTATTCTTCACTTCCGTTCAACTTCAGCTCAATTTCCGGTTCATACGGTCAACTGTTTGTCAACTACGATTTCCCACCGAAAGTTGACCGAAAGTGATCGGAATTTGACCGAAAGTGACTAGAAGTTGACCGGAAGTTACCGGAATTGATCGAAACTGACCGGAAGTGCCGGAACTTGTCGCCGAAAGTGACCACAAATCCCTCCTTATCTCCTAATAACTTTTAGGAGGAGCATCGACCACTCGATTCCTGGCTGCTCCAGGTCGTGTTCTTCCCATCCGTTTGACTTCCGCTCAATTTCTGGTCACTTTTTTTCAACTATGGTTTCCTACCCAAAGTAGACCGAAAGTGATCGGCATTTGACCGAAAGTGACTAGAAGTTGACCGGAAGTTACCGAAATTGATCAAAACTGACCGGAACTTGACCAAAAGTGACCACGAACCCCTGCTTATCTCCTGATAACTTTTAGGTGGAGAATCGATCGTTCGATTCCTGACTACTTCAGGTCGTGCCGTTCACTTCCCTACAACTTCCGCTCAATTTCCGGTCACTTCTGTTCAACTTTTGGTTCATACGGTCAACATTTATCAACTTCCGGTCACTTCTCATCACATCCGGTTATTTCTGGTCACTTCAGATTAATTTTCGTGCACCTTCGATCACGTGCGGTCTACTTGCAATCCGATCAATTTCTAGTCACTTTCATTCACTTGCAGTCAACTTCCGGTTGACTTCCAATCACTTCCAGTCTAGTTCTGGTAACTTCCGGTGACTTCCTTCCAACTTTCGGTTGCTCCTGGTCAACTTCCGGTCACTTCTACTCACTATCTACTCACTTTTTGTCACTTCTGGACAACTTTCAGTCAACTTCTAAACTCTTTCGGTCAATTTCCGTTCACTTTCTATCAATTTCCGTTCACTTACGGTCGATTCCCTTTCCGATGTCAACCAGCGGATCCAAGAGAGGTTCACTGCAAACAACTATCCAATCGTTGCACAGTCGAATCTGCGATAAAGCTTAGCGCAACTGAAATCAAGCAAAGCACGCAAGTGATGGTTGGCGCCTCATACCATCAATAAAGCTGTTGCAAAAATTCAATTACCATCATGTGAATAAATGGTTATTGTCGACTTTATTGCTGAATAATGAATATACTATATAATATATGATAATAAAATTGTTATCGGACTGTACTGTCTAGGAATCCCTGTACCCGCCATTAAAAATCAGATCACAGAGGACGTAAAACATTTTTCTATATATGACTATTTCCAAGACCAACCAGATATCAAGTGGCTTGTCTGGATTCCAAAAGGAAATGATCGGATTCAACCAGAAGTGACCGGATTTCAACCGGAAATGACCAGTTAACAACCGGCTTGTTTTGTTTTTTCTTTTGCCGAGTATATTTAGGCACGAACAAGAGAGGAATGGCAGGGCATAAGATCGTCTGATGCCGCATGATTTGTCAAATTATTTTTTCCAGAAGCTGCCGTCGGTTAATGTCCGGTCACTTCCGGTTAAATTCGGTTGATATCCGGCCATTTTCGGTTAACATCTGGCCATTTTTGGTTTATAACCGTCGATGGAAATCCGGTCAATTCCGGTTGAAATTCGGTCACTTTCGGTTGAAATGCGGTCACTTCCGGTGGAAATCTGGTGACTTTCAGTTGAGATCATGTCACTTCCGGATCGGCCACTTCCGGTTGAATTATGATCACTTCCAGTTGGAATCCGGTTACTTGGTCAAAATTGGGTCACTTTCGGTTAAAAAATCCGGTCACTCCCGGTTGAAATCCGGTCACTCCCGGTTGAAATCCGGTCACTTTCGGTTGAAATCCGGTCACTTCCGGCTGAAATCCGGTCACTCCCGGTTAAAATCCGGTCACTGTCGGTTTAAATCCGGTCACTTCCGGTTGAAATCCGATCACTCCCGGTTGAAATCAGATCACTTCCGGTTAAAATCTGGTCACTTCAGGTTGAAATCCGTTCACCCCCGGTTGAAATCCGGTCACTCCCGGTTTAAATCCGGTCACTTTTGGTTGATATCCGGTCACTTCCGGTTGAAATCCGGTCACTTCCGGTTGAAATCCGGTCACTCCCGATTGAAATCAGATCAATTTCGGTTAAAATCCGATCCCCTTTCGTTTGAAATCCGGTCACTTCCGGTTGAAATCCGTTCTCTCACGGTTGAAATCAGATCACTTCCGGTTGAAATACGGTCATTTCCGGTTGAAATCCGATCACTCCCGATTGAAATCAGATCAATTCCGGTTTAAATCCGATCACCTTCCCTTTGAAATCCGGTCACTTCCGGTTGAAATCCGTTCTCTCCCGGTTGAAATCAGATCACTTTCGGTTGAAATCCGGTCACATTCGATTGAATTTTGATCGCTTCCAGTTGAAATCCAGTCAGTTCCGGTTGAATTCCGGTCACTTTTGGTTGAAATTAGCTCACTCCCGATTGAAATCCGGTAACTTCCGGTTGAAATCCGGTCACTTCAGGGTTAAATGCTGTCACTTCCGGTTAAAATTCGGTCACTTCTGGTTGAAATCCGGTAACTGACGGTTGAAATACTGTCAATTATTGTTTCGGGGAATTGTAATTTCGGCGAATTGTATTTTAGACCTGTATGTAGCTATTATGTGTGAGCATAAAGGGTCGTTCAGCGTTTTGACACTTAATCCACAAATTCTGCATACAAGCAGGGCTCTTGGGTAAGTGCTACCAAAGTTTTGCTACTGGCAAGCTTTATTCTACATAATTTTGAAGCTGTCTTGTAGTGCTGTATGTTTGTCTAAGTGATCTCCACTTGGTCAGAGTTAGTAACATCGTCTTCACAGTAAAACTAGTTCTGCCCAGAACTATAATGATGTTGTGGAATCAGTGTATCAGTGTCGACTATTACAGAAACAAACACCTTGACCGTTTTATATTCTAGAAGTTCGGTTGAAGAAATAACTTTAAAATTAACGTTTCTAATCAACCGTCCAACTTTGGCGACCTATTTCTTCAACCTGGAAAGTGGAGTCGAAACACATTCTTTGCCAAGCAAGGTCCTGCCCTAAACCCGTCAACAGCCTCCTTCATAGATATAGCCTCAATTGTAGCTCATGACTGTGGCAATTTTCCACCGTTCTCCACAATAGGCATTTGAAGATGTTTCGTTATAACCATCGCATAGCTTTCTTTTCATTTAGAGACCTTCTTTCTTTCCCAAGCTGCCCACGAAATCAGGATCCGTTCCGTTCATTTTCGTTTTCTGGTTACTTACGATCGTTTTACTATCGCTCTTGACATTTTTCAATGCCTATATTGTAATATCAGATTATTCCCGAATCTTTTTCGGTCATTTAGTGACCAACGGTCACTTCTAGATCACTTTCGGTAAATTCTAGTGACTTTTAATAACCGGCGATGATCATAAAATACAAAAACACAGAAGTCACGCTTCTTGATCGTTTCAGGATCATTATTGGTATCTTTTGGTCATTTCCTGGTGTCTAAATCAGTTCGATAAAATCCGCAAAATCAATTGAATCAGATAAAATCACAAAAGATCGAAATGGAAAATCGCTACAAACTCTTCAGAATTTATTCTTTCTTAATTCCGATAAAACTCAAAGAATCTGAGTAACAATTTCCGCCAATTTCACCACAACAAAAGTTGATGGAGATGGTCCCCACTGTTCTCAAAAATTTCCATACAAAATTTACCCGCCTCTGGAAAGAGAAGGGTGTACTGCGCCATATTCGCCAGAACAAGAGTTGATGGGGATGAGCCCCTCTATTGATTGCTGGTTTTATATATTCCATTTTTTTGAATTTATCAAAAATTCCCATATACACTTTATCCGCTCCTGGAAAGAGGGAGGAATTTGCCAATTTAGCAACAAAAGTTGGTGGGGTGGATCCCTCTATCGTCCCCTCTATCGATTGCTGATTTTATATATTCCATTTTTTGAATTTAACGAAAATTCCCAGATAAACTTTATCCGCTCCTGGAAAAAGGGGAATTCGCCAATTTAACATCAAAAGTTGATGGGGTTGATCCCTCTACCAAACCTGCGGGCCAAACGCACTCTCCCGATGAAACGCGTCTTTTATCAAGAAATTAGGTACATTCATACATATATAGATACATATTTTCCTTTGAATATATTATACTACATAGTACATGTTCAAAGACATTTTCCAATATTTTTTTCTGTAACAAAGTAGTAACAATACAGTTTCTTCAATGAAGCTATCAATTTCATTTCAAATAATCAATTTTGATAAAAACTGACCCCGATTCATAAAATAAAACCGCCAACACTGTCTTCTGGTTATGACCACCGCACGCACACTGTAAAGTGAAAAATAAGAAAATATCCCGCATGCATATCCCAATTATAAATAAAAAGCAGCTGATCGATTTTAGATAACAACACACAGCAGCAACGCACACACACACGCTCAAACCCAACACACAACAAACCCGAGCTTTTTTACTGCAAAAAAGAGACAAACCGTCGCACAAATTCTTTGGTTGTGTGCACGTCTATTCACGCACACATGCGCGTCAACATTTTTTTTACCAACACAAACTCAAAACCATATGACTTCGCACCAGCCGTTTCGTCGATTTTTCATCAGTGGCGATCAGATGAAATTTGAACACGGTCGAGTGCAAAGCTTTCAAAGAAGTGAAGGAAAACATTTAAACCCGTCGTGTCCGTTCTCCGTCTCCTCTCCGTTTTAATATATAAAGAAAGAAAAAAAAATCCACATCCATTATTACATATGTAGGAAGGTGGTGTTACAAAATTGTGTTTGATGAAATAAAAAAAAAGATTTTTCTGATGGATTAAAAACGAAAAAAAAGTTAATTCTAAAGTGAAAAAATTAAATTAAAACGATTATACAATCTATTGTGTGTGCAAGTAGTGATGATTTTTTTTTCGGTTACAAATTGCGATTAATTAACGGTGCAAAGTAGAAACGCTTTCCGCGAATAAAAAAAAAACCGTATTAAGTAACAATATACTTATCAGTCTGTGCTGGTCGCCCATTTTATTTTATTTATTTTTTTTTTGTTAAAATTTCTTTGCGCGACTTAAAATTTATTCTTTTTTTTTTGTTTTTCGTTGAGTGCTGAGGAGACGAACGAATAAAAAACGGCCAAATGTTAGTGATAATAAGTGGAAAAAAACTTAATTTTTCATTAATACCAAATGGAGTGAAATAATATTGGATAACATTTGTGGAGTGTCTGAAGTATCATTTAGGCAAGGTAAGTGCGAGTTATTTTTTTTTCGTTTAGTAGTTTGATCAAATTTACAGTTTCTTTTGTTGGCTGAGCGAGAAAAATTGATTTTGTTAACAATTGGCCATCATATTGGCATATTAGCTAGCGCAGAGAGAAAAGAAAATCAAAAAATCATTTTTTTTATGAGATTCACACAAACACATACATATATTGAGTTAGATGTGTGCATCAAGGCCCTTTTTCAGTTTGATGGTGTGCGCGAATTGGTTTTGTGTGTTTCTATTTCTTTTTATGTTGCAGAGAAGTCGTATCTAATTTCAGGGGTTCGCAGACATTTTTTTTAAACTGCGAATTAATTGAATTGTTTTACTAATTTAGCAGCTGTGTCCGATGATTTATTTATGGTATTGCTAATTTTATACACACAGCGTGTGCAACTGGCTGTGTAAGGTTATCCGGGCGCTGTAGCTTTTTGCAAAACTCCACTTTACATTTTCTTTTCAGATGATTCGTCCAAAGGGAAGAGATAGAGCCCCAAATTAACTCCCATACTATACGTAGTAGTATAGTTTTGGATTCGGTCATTTTTTAAATAAAATAAAATTCGTCCAAAATACGATAAAATGCTTTTTTTTTTAGTTTTTAAGACGATTCGAGGTGAAAAAAGGTAAATCGCTCGTAAGACTTCTTACTTCCACGCCATACGCCTCAATTGATTTTCTATTGTTTTTGGACCGAATCGAACTTAGGGATAGGAGCGAACACCTATGTTGAAAAAAAACTACTTTTGTCTAACGGTTTTTTCCTAATTATTAAATTGAATTCTAGTTTTAACAGACTTTTTAGGGAGTGATTTTTTGGATATAAAATATATGAATGTTCCATGTATACCAAACCTTTAAAATAATATTTTTCGAAGGGATCCAACACCAAAGTATGTTTCGGCAAAAAATTGAACTGAAGAAAACGGTTAAATATTAAGAAAAAGCCTTTTTGGATTTGCCGATTCGACTCAAAATTTCAGAAAAGTGAAATAGGCTTAAACAAATACTATCTGCAAAATTTCAGTACGATCGAAAGAAAACAGAGGTGAGCTCCAGTATTATGGGAATACCAACTTGTTAGGGGATATTCCTTGATAATCTCCTCTAATATTTTTTAAATGATAAATAATCAGAGGAAAACACACCTTTAACTCTCAAATTAATTTTGCTTACTCTTTCATTTATTTTCCACTTACATTTTAGATTCGCCTTAAAATTTCTATTGCTGATTTTGGAGGAAAAAAAACATATTTTTTACATAACGTAACCTTTTTTTATACATTTTTATTCTGGATATTACTTTCTGGATTTTCCCGTTTCCTTCTTCAAGCGCTTTTATATTAGACAATTTTAGAGCGTTTTTGCGTTTGCGTTTATTAGTTCGCAAGAAAACAGCACGTAACATAAATACATAATTTTTTGTTACGTGTTTTTTCTTGCGAATTATAAGTAATATGAAACGCTCTAACAGTCATCGCAGAGTTAAAATGACAGTAAACTGTCACGACGTTTTCATGTGGGATACCTTTTTGCTTACTCTAACCAATAGAGTTTATAGTATATCTGAACTATTCGTTTGGATGCACTACTTTAAATTTTCGCATACATAACCTACATACATATGCATACATGACTTACTACACATTTCAAAAAATTCTATAATTTATTTATGCCTTATGAGATGTACATTTTTTTTTGTGTTTAATCTGAGCGGATTTATTGCGTTTGAATACTGGCTCTGATACTTTTTTTACTATATAGAAAGTAGCCATAATAAAGAAAATATGAAAACTTTGTTCAATATTTACCATATCACGGAAACTTATCTTATTATCATTTGAATTATTATTTTTTTAAAAAAAGAACTTTTGTCGGCCCTCTAACTATATATAATTTAATGCAATCAATTTAAAGCCAAAAACCCTTTTTTCTTGGGTTATGTAAATTTCATTGGTCTGGATAAGAACGAGACCAATATATATGACTGTTGCTATTTCATTTTCAAATATATCTACGTGGCACTATTCATGTCAATTGCTATTATAATTTTAGTTGGATGACAGTATTTTTCTGATGTACACTGAACAAATTATATCATTGGGGTTTTAATTTGCATAGGATAGATATGAGTATAGTTCACTAAAAGTTGTCAATAAAAGTGAATTGTTGAAATATCGCGTTATGGATACATTTAGTATTTAAAGATGCAATTATTGTATGGAATTAGTTATAATTTTGTATACCACTACTATGTACTGCTGTTTTTTTAATTATCTGGATGCATTTATTTAGTTTTTTCTGGGTGCCAGGGTTGGTAAAAAAAATAGTTTTTTTATTAAATAAAACAAAAGAAATTTTTGTTTTGTTTTGAAACAGTTTTTTTTGTTTTATTTGCAAAAAAAAAAATATACAGTAGAATAACTTAAAGACATGCCGAGGAATTCCGGTGTATTCCGAAGCATTGCGAGGAGTGCTTCGAGGCATTCCGAATTTTTCGAGAAATTCCTTGAAATTCCGACGCGCTCCGTAAAATTTCTAGACATTTTTCTTGGCATGCCGTGAAATGCCGAGGCTTTGTTCGAGGCATTCTTTGATGCATCCCGTCAAATGCCGAGGCAATTCTTTAGGGCATTCCGTGAAGTTCCGAGTAGTTCTGAGGCATACTTTTTGTCGAGTAATTCTTTGGTACACATTTTTTTCAAGTGATTACCTCCTCGAGGTACTTACTCGAGGCATTCTTGGGGCAAAGGCCTAGCAATTCCGATGTACATATTTGTAGAAGCATTCAGTGAAATTGCGTGGCATTCCAAAACATACAAACCCTGCTGGATGCACTTACTATTTTATGATTAGATTTTTTTATGGTTAGTTTTTCTTGGTGTGAATTTTATTTATTTCTTGATTTTTTGGGAGATTTTTTTTATATTTAAATTCGTTTAAAATTTGAAAACTTCATAGTAAATTATAAGTTTTTGTGTCTATAAAGATTCTAGGCTACTGAATTTGGCTTCATATATAAATAATAAAAATATATGTCAGCTATCTGTATAAAGGTCTCAAAATAATAATTTGTCAAGTAATTATTCTATATATATATAACATTTGAAGCAAATGTGACGAAAATAGTTTTAGCAAATTTTGACGCTGAAAAAAAAATGGTTTTACTTTAAAGTCATATTTTGACGCCATCTTAGGAATATTAGAGTGGAAAACTGGTATTTTGCAAGATTAGACCGTTCTAAAATATTAACAGTTTAGATCATGGAAATCGGTCAAAATTTACATGAGTTGTGGTAGTTTAAATTTTATTTCTAAAATGACCGTCATCTTGGATTTATAATTTTTATATATATATATATAGATGTATGTATATAAATATATATTTTTATAATAAAAGAAGCTG
>JANTEX010271805.1:0-11695 GCA_024741295.1 Macrocera vittata | reverse complement strand
CAGGTGGCATTATTTGAATTCTCTTATAAACGCTTAAGTAATTAATATATACTTAAAGTGTATACATATACATACTATATACATATGTATATATAGATATTTTATACTATTCGTTCTACTTTTCCTCAATATACACCAAAATATATAGAAATGCCCACACTGCAGTTTTGTGTCCATGCCAAAAATTATATAGTTTCTCAAGTATGCATTTTACGTTTCTTAAAGCTAAGGAAATTTATGTATCTTACCTCTAACATGCAACCGAAAAATCCTTTAAAATTTTTTTCCAGCTGGATGTGGGTGGTTGGTGAAGATATATAACATTGCGTAATGAATACTAATGATAA
This sequence comes from Macrocera vittata, assembly GCA_024741295.1. NCBI lineage: Eukaryota > Metazoa > Arthropoda > Insecta > Diptera > Keroplatidae > Macrocera > Macrocera vittata. The sequence goes on along the minus strand of JANTEX010271805.1, from coordinate 11,348 downwards.
CACCACCAACCGCCGTGCTTTTTAAACACCTACATAATGATGATGCACCATATTGCAATTTATATGCAACCATAAGTTATATACAATACATTCATGTATATAATATCACATTTATTCATCCTTTTATATGTATAATATTTATATACATACGTATACAATATATTGTATAAATATAGATATACTCGTATATGGATATAGACACAAACTATCTTCTGTTTAAATGCTATAAAAGTAGGTACTTTGTTTAAATATAGAAACTGGGTAAAAAAAACTTTTTCCTTTTTTTATTTTCTCCATAAAATGGAATATAGAAAATCTGAAGTACAAAAACACTGAGTAATTGTTTTAAATACAATAAGAAAATGTTTCCTTTTCTTGCACACTATACTATATACAATTTTGATGGGCAAACACTATTTCATCAAATTTTAAATTATTTTAATTGAAAACTCATTCACTAAAAATACACAATTGTAGTACAGTAGTACACATACATTTTAGATATATGCCTACTTATATATGTTTTACAACAATTATCAGGATTATTTAAATAATGATTTCACATGTTTATACATACATAACGGTTTTTTTCCTCAAGATCACGATTTAGCATATATATAATATAGTAGACAACTTCGTGGTGTCTAATATTGGGTAGTAAATAACATTTTCCCAAAGTAAATCGGAGATTCTATCAATTTTGTCTGTGTATTTATGGTATAGAAACTCCATAAGTGGTATATCTGCTACTATTTATTTATATATATATGCCTATATAGATTATACACGTATAAATTTCCTGCCCAGGTAGTTTAATACCTATATAGACTGTTTACCGAACGGATTAAAAGTAGAGCTCCTCGATTTTTAGTGAGTTAAAGTATTTTGTTTTTGTTTTCCTTTTTTTATATTCTTTTAAACTTTCAATAAGATATGAGATCAAAATAAAAAAAAATGTCTCATTGCACTATCTATACTTTTAAATGAGCCACATTTAATATGCAGGTACTCTAGAAATAATGTTTTATGTAGAAAAGATATATTGTTCGAGAGTCCAAATAAAGGGAAAAGGTAAAGTAGGGACTGGGTTTATTATATATGTTATTTCTGTTAGCTGGCTTCAACGTGAGAAAAGGCAATACATTTTTACCAATTTCTATATACATACTACATATGTTAACAGGAGACAAACGCCTGAAAATCTGAAATATTTTGTTGTTGACGCAACCTAGAACATAAACTAAAAAATAAACAATCTCAGGGTTACAAAATATAATGAAATAGAAATAATATTTAAAAAAAAAACAATTCGGCCCATTTCCGAGATTTTTAACATCTAGTTTTCTTCAGAATCTACCAAATAAGAGATTATAATAAATAAAGATTGGCTTCTGTAGAATATTGATTTTCATTGATATTCTACAGAAGCCAACCTTTATGTCGTTGTAAGTTAAAAAATGTCGTTGTAAGTTAAAAAATTACATATTATATTGAATTATTGTAATCGCAATATCATTGAGTATATATACATATTAAGAAGTAAGCTGAGAATATAAAATAATTAGTTTTAGTCTTTGTTTGTCATTTGGAATTGAAACTTGGTTTTTACAACAATTAAAGAAATTGAACATTGAAATTCCAAAAAAGAAAAGAAAAAAAACCAAAACAATTTGATAAAACGCAAACAGCGTTTCGCCTAATGAAAGATTCTAGATTAAATATATACAAGTGCATTATTGATAAAAACACGCGTCATCTAAAAATTTAATAACTCTCTCATTATTGAAGCAATTTTAACATACTATGCCATTTTGAAAAGGTAATAAAATTACCTACAAAAATCTAACACAATTTCGACCCACATATTTACCGGGGAAGGTATTTTCTTATTTTTTTTTTCAAATTTTGGCTAAAAGAAAATATCAAAGGAACTTTTTAATTGTTAGTAGGTATTGTCTCATACAAATTTAATAAATATGTGACAAAAACAAGTTAGACGCGGTGAAATTAATTTAACTGAAAGGAAAACAACATTTATGAACATAAATTGTTATAGTGAGTTGAACCAATCTTTAAATTTCACCAATTGAATTTTTACTCGCGACGGCTCCGTTTCGCAAAGTAAGCATTTTCAAGATTTAAGCTCAATAATTTAAGGAGATTTAATTACATTTTAAAAAACCTTAGCCCTTCACGTAAATTTTAAGATGAACTGCATTTTTATATGATTCACCGTTCAGTTGGAATTAATTATTATACAAATTATTGGTAAAAAAAGGACAACATTTTGTTCTAGCCTAATGCGCCACCCTTGAACAATGAAAAAAAAAATTTTGCACAATTACTTTTATTAAATAGGTAATAAAACTGGGGGCACCCAGCTTCGTAGAAAATAAAAAATATATATCTTCATACATTATCGATCAACCTTAATGTAGAGTGAGCAGAAATCTCTGGCCTAGATACAATACGACAAAAAACCAAGTGTCGATAACAAGAGCAAAATTGACTGTAAGAAAATCGTGAGTATCATAACGGGACACTGTCTCTCAGAATAGAACTTGTGAACTCATACCAATGCTCACATTGTAAGGAGGCATGTTCGAAGGAGGAATGTTCGAAGGAGTCTGTTCGACTGTCCGATTTTATCTAAGCGCAGATTTTCTTGTCTGAGAGGTTACTTCTTCAATCACTTATATGAAGTTGCAGCTGTACCCATAGGTAAGCTCAATAGCTTCATAAGGCACATAAAATTGAAGTGAATTATTTGCTACAGACCTAGTAGGCTGGTTTCCAATAGGTGAAGATGTCCCTTCATATATGTGTTGGTTTGATATGGGCGCTATTGACCTATGATTGGTGTTATGCACCACCAACCTGAACTAACCTAACGTCGAATCAAGCTTTATTGGCCAATCCTCTGCTTGAAATACGTTAGTCTGACTTCCATTAGGTATCGGATTGACTATATTTACACCCGGATTAAATACTTTCACACTTAATATTTCAAGTCAAGATCCGTCAGAGTAACACTCTAATGTTACACTAGATCCCAAAGACCGTCCATCATTCATTTGATGTGGTTTGTTCAACACGTGTCTACCACACAACAGGTTTTTAGGTTAGCACTGTTTTCACTATCACTTGGTAGAGCCAGAAATTAAAGTATGAGTTGCCTTCTAACAACATTCCTATACAAGCAGCTTTAAATTAGGTGATCTTTACTACCGAATTTTATATCAAAAATGACTCCAGACTATAAAAATCTGCCCTATTTAGTTTCTTCAGCAGACCATTAATCACCAGGCGACAGAGAAGAAAATAGAACTTGAACTGAGGTTATTATCTGTCAACTTGTATCGCCTTCTCAATTCTACTAATTTTGGCAATTAGTTGCTTCGTCGCTTGGTATTGCGACAATCTCAATTACAATACATGCAATTATGCCATGCTCTCTGGCAGCCAGACGAATTGTATCCGAAACGTGTTGTCAAACGCCTCCTCGATTTCAAGAAAGGCACTGATCGCAACTTCGCTAGCGTCTATTTTAATCTTACATAACAAAGAATGTGATGTAGAATCAGTTGCTGTACGCCCAGTTCTAAATGCATGTACACGGCATTTTCACCACTCGGATCTTCTAAATAAATGCGAAGAGACAAATCGACCTGAAGTCCTTAGAATTACTATGACTCGAGCGGGCAGGTTTTTATGAAAATTAACTTTGGGACATCCAAAGAATAACTTTGGATTGCGGTACCTTCCTGTAAAATCAACTGCGGCTCTGGCAAAAGCCCGATTAAGAGCGAGGTCACTAACAACAACCTAAACATCAAGATCACCCGCATTGAATCCTGGAAAATATAACTACAACAAAGCCTGACTCGTCTGTTCAAAACACGTGGGAAGCTGTCATCTTAAAATTTGATGCTACCATCGCTGGCACCTTTTGACTTTTGCAAATATTTTATACAGAAAGAGAGTCATCGCAGTGTGGTTTCTTGTCGAATTTATGCCTGTATGGCCCTAGTATGTAGCCTCTTTAATTCAACGTTTCACCACGGAGCCTCAGACTTGTGTCAGAAAACGTTAAGTGCCCACAAGCAAGCTTGGATGCAGTGATCGTATATCTTACAACATCAATCAAGATTTCGTTGTCAAACATTGAATGTTGAAAGACGCCATTCTACCACATGGTGCAGTTCTACATATTTTTAAGTGTATTCCAAGATCTCTGTAGCAGTTACAGTATACACTAGTGAGACTGGTCGAGAAACATGCCAATTCTTAATGCACCTACCAATTTAGTTAAAACTAAGATGAAGTCAAGACCATCCTGATATGTATTACACTTATATTATATTATGATATATACCTTAATCATTTCAATAAATAGTTTAGTTAAGCATTAACCGCCGGTGCGTTATTATCTCTTTTTGCATGCATACATATCAGTATGGCGACGAGGATGGGATAAATGGAAAAAAAAATTAAACAATAATAAGTGAATTGTATATATATAGTATATATATATTTTTTTGTGGTGCCGCGTGGTATATTTTTTTTTTGCAAAAAAAAAAGAAAAAAAGGAAAAAGTTATTGGAATCCATAAAGGCACAATGGATAACAAATTTGGGGCTTCAGGTTCGGGTGCTGGTGAAGGCCAGGCCAGTCAAACGAAGAGTTTCATCGGTTCAATTGAGTATTTTAACATCGGCGATGATTTCAGCATGTATAACAAGCGAATGAATCACCTCATGAGTTTAAATGGTATAAAAACCGATGTAGAAAAAATATCATTGTTAGCCAGCTTGGGTGGATGTGAACTGTACAAGACGCTAACATCATTAATTTCGCCGAAAGAAGAAACAGAATTTGCATATGCAGAGCTGATCGACATCCTCAGTAAATATTTTGCACCTAAGAAGAATATAATTGCGGAATCATTTAAATTCTATAAGCGAGAACAAGGAGCTCAAGAGACGGTAAGTGATTTTATTGTCGAACTTAAGACACTGGCACAGGAATGCGAATTCAAGACATTTCTGGATAGAGCATTGAGGGACAAATTCGTGTGTGGCCTTCGCAACGAAAAAATCCAACAGCGGCTATTAAACGAGTCAGAAGCTACGACTTTTGAAAAAGCAACCGAAATCGCATTATCAATGGAAATGACCGAAAACAATTTAAGAACGATGAATCCGGGATCAACAATATGCAATTCGTACGGGTAACAGAACACAAGACAACAACAATAGATGCTACAACAACAGTAATTATGCCAACAATTACAACAGTCAACGTGGTCGTGGAAGAAGCATGCAACGGAACTCGAACAATAGGCACAACACCAGCAACAATTTTAATAGAGGCAACAACAACAACAGATATAACAACGGCAACAACAACAACAGTAGTAGAAGCATCTCTAGGTACACAAATGAGATACAGTGTTTTAATTGCAATAAGTGGGGCCATTTCGCTCGTGATTGCTATAGTGGTTATGGTAAAAATGATAATTTTAACTACCAACGAAATAGTGCGAAAAATGAAAATAATAAAAACGTGCGCGAAAGAGAAATCAATGTTATCGAAAATAATGATGAAGACAGTGATAATGATTTAGGTTTAGGATATATAAATGTACTAAGCTTTGACGACAATCCGGTTTTTGTAAGTATTTTTATAAATAAAATTAAGATTAAAATGGAAATTGATACAGGTGCTTGTGGTTCAGTTATTCATATATCTGATTTTGAAAAATATTTTACAAATGTTAATTTAGAGCGAATAATTAAGCCGTTAAACGTTGTTACGGGTGATCTCGTTGATGTGGCTGGCGGTATAAAAGTAAAGGTACAATGAACACTTGCGCATAACGCAGAAACTTTTAATTTGTTTTTAATTGTAATAAATAGTCAGAGAAGATTTATACCATTGATGGGACGTGCTTGGTTAGATTTAATATATCCAGAATGGAGACACATCTATAAAAATAATTTGAGTTTAGCATCGATAGAAAATTATGATAATAAGAGCGAAAACATTGTACAAGAATATTTTTCGAAATTTGCAACGGTTTTTGATGAGAAGGACAGCGGGTTAATTAAGGGATATGAAGCCGAAATAGTAATGAAACCTGAGTCGTTTCCAATTTTTTGTAAACCATACACTGTACCGTATGGAATTGTTTCCAAAGTAGAAGAAGAACTGGACCGTTTATGTAAGAGAGGAATATTGATTCCAGTTAGTAGAAGTAAATGGGCTTCACCCATTGTCATCGTGAATAAAGGCGATGGAAGTATTAGAATTTGTGTCGATTGCAAGAGAACGATAAATCGATTTGTGGAGATGGAGCACTATCCTCTGCCACGAATCGATGATTTATTTGCCGGGTTAGCTGGGTGTAAGATTTTTTGTGCACTTGATCTATCAGGTGCTTACCAGCAGTTGCCAGTGACTGAACGTTCAAGAGAATTTCTCACGATAAACACACATAAGGGACTATTCCAATTTACTCGACTAGTTTTTGGAGTGTCAAGCGCTCCGTCGATATTCCAATCCGTTATGGATCGTATTTTATTGGGGTTACACAAAGTGAAATGCTACTTAGACGATGTATTAATTGGCGGCGCAGACTTGGAGGAGTGTAGATCAAATTTAGAAGAAGTCTTGAGAAGATTGAAATATCATGGTGTAAAGGTTAATCGACAAAAATGTAAATTTTTCCAACCAGAAATAGAGTATTTGGGCCACGAGATATGTGCTACAGGATATAGGCCGAAAAGAAAGAATTTAGATGCAATACGAAAAGCGCCGCGACCAGAGAATGTCACACAATTAAGGTCTTATTTGGGTTTAGTAAACCATTATGCAAAATTTGTCCCAAATTTTTCTTCAAAATTAAGCGTATTGTATAATTTATTGAGAAGTAATGCAAAATTTAATTGGACTGACAAATGTGAAAGTATATTTGAAGACAGCAAGAAATGGTTGTTGCAAGATCGATTATTGGCTCATTACGACCCAAACAAACCAATTATAATTTCTTGTGATGCGAGTCCGTATGGCGTTGGGGGCATTTTGTCGCACATAATTGACGGAGAGGAACGACCAGTTCTTTTCGCGTCAAGCACATTAAGTCCTGCAGAAAAAAACTATTCGCAAACCCACCGTGAAGCACTTGCGATAATATTTTCAGTAAAGCGTTTTCATAAATATATCTATGGTAAAAGTTTTACCATTTATACGGACCATCAGTCATTAAGGGAAATTTTTGGGGAGAATAAGGGAACCCCCCAGTAGCAGCCGCACGGTTACATCGTTGGGCAATATTTTTATCTACATACAAATACAAAATAGAGTACAAAAAATCCAGTTCCATGAAAAACGCTGACGCGTTATCACGTCTGCCTTTAGATGTGAGCACTGGTATAGAATCGGCAAGTATTAATTCATTCAGTATGGCTCAAGATATTCCATTAGAAATCGAACAAGTAAAAGAAGAGGTTCATCGCGATTCTACACTCAAGGCAGTATATGAGTATGTTCAGAATGGATGGCCAGATATTTTTCCAGACGCATTAAGGCCATATTATTTAAAAAGAATTTCGCTCGGATGCGAAAATAAATGTTTATTTTATGGTGAACGGTTGGTTATCCCAAATGCACTGAAAGAAAGGGTTTTAGAAATTTTGCATGAGTGTCACACGGGTATTGTCCGAATGAAGTCGGTAGGCCGAAGTTACGTTTGGTGGCCGGGAATCGATTTTGATATAGAAAATTTTGTAAATAGTTGTAGTGTTTGTGAGGCAACACAAAATCGTAGAAGCGTTGCTCCATTGTTGTCCTGGCCGAAAACAGTTGCACCATTTCAAAGAATACACATAGATTTTTTCCAATTAGACAGTAAAGTATTTTTTTTAATTATTGATGTGTTTTCAAGATGGATTGAAGTTGTCGTTATGAAAAAAACTAATGCCAATGCAGTTATTGGAAGCTTGAGGTCATTTTTTTCGGTATATGGGCTGCCAAAAGAGATAGTGAGTGATAACGGCCCACATTTAATTCTCGCGAATTCTTTAATTATTGTGCGTCTAATGGGATAAAATGTTTAAAAAGCCCGCCATATCACCCACAATCAAACGGCGCTGCAGAGCGTGCGGTTCAAGTTGTAAAAAGTGGATTGAAAAAGATGATAGTAGATGTAAAAACAAAGCATTTTCCAATTGAATTAAAATTAGCAAACTTCTTATTTAAATATCGCACAACACCTTCAACCACCACTAACAAAAGTCCAAGCAGCTTAATTTTTAAATATAATCCAAGATCCCTTATGGATATAGTAAACACAAAAGTTATCGATAAATCAGATATAGTTAATAACGGAAATGAATTAAGCCAAAATATAATTGATAACAGTTCAAATTCTAAGAATTGTAATTATTATAATGAAAATATTAATTTTAACATAAGCAAAAATAATAGGATTGTTTTCAAAAATAGGGATATGGTATTATATAAAAATGTAAATGATAATTATGTGAAATGGATACCGGCAATAGTAAAGAAAAGAGAAAGCCATGTAGTTTATACAATTCAATTTGAGAATGGTACGGTAAGACAAGCACATGCAAGACAATTAAGATTAAGTAACAATACAAAATGTGTTAGATTTTGGCCGGCACAATTTAGAATTAAGACTAACAATGAACAAGAAAATGAAAATGTGAATAACAGTGAACTAGAAAATGAAAATGTGAATAAAAATGAACAAGAAAATGAAAATGTGAATAAAAATGAACAAAAGAATGAAAATGAGAATAAGCAAAAACAAACAGATCAAGCGGTAGCTTTAAGAAGATCAAAAAGGAATTTGGAAAATTTTAGAGATAAATTAAGAAAAAAATGAAAAAAATAAGTATTATTGATTATTACAATGATTTTTTTTTTGTTTCATAAAATTATTATTATTTAATATTATTATTATTTGTTTCAAATTATTATTTAATTGTAAAAATATATTACTCGCTGAGAAAACTTAAAATTGAATAAGCCATAAGTTTTATATAAGTTGAAGAGGAGTGATATGTATTACACTTACCTATATTATATTATGAGATATACCTTAAACATTTCAATAAATAGTTTAGTTAAGCATTAACCGCGGCGCCGGTGCGTTATTATCTCTTTTTGCATGCAAACATATCAATTACCAAAAGATAACTTACCCATTTTTCAACTGAAACGTTTTCATTTTTGTTCAGCGGACCTGTGTTTAGAGGCGATTGCAATGATGAGCATGCTGGCTCCGTTTCCATTGAAGGTTTAAGTACGCTTGTGTCATTATTTGCTGTTGCTGTTGTTGTTGGTTGTGCACTTATTATTGTATTTAAACCCTTCTTGAATAGGCAACGGTCACAAATGCTGTCAGTTAATTTCTGTAAATATGTCTCCGAGATGTATTCAAACATGTCAACAGTAATGTTATGTTCTAGAAAATAAAGCAAATAAGAACAAGTATCCTTTGAGCTACTTCTATAAACCAATAAGTCCAGCTTGACGAATACATATTGTTACAGAAAGAATATTTTAAATTCAAAATGTATAATAATTTTTTCGTCATCACTATTTTTGAATTGAAAATCTTGAAATCGCATTGAAACAATATTGAAATAATATTGAAATCTTGAAGTCTCAGTTAAAAATCTCATTAAAATCTTTGAATCCCGTTGAAATCTTGAAATATCCTTGAAATCAATGATAAAATCGAATATAAAAAGAATTAGTGGAATTGCTCAAGGAAGCTTTGAAAACATTTAACGTTAAATTTAAATTGACTGTTTACATAGACTGGTGCTTTTATATAAAATGTTTAATTACGTTGAAACAACGAGATGCTTGGCTCAGATATACTTCATTGTTGTAAGACAGCCATTAAAAATTCTTGAGAATCAAGCACAACATTTCCTTCAATTTCAACATTGTTTATATTTACGTCCGCCATCTTAAACATTATTTATGCATATTTCTTTAATTATTATTTTTTTAAACTTTATACAATCTTTTTAAACTTATAATACATAACATAAATATTACACATTTTTTAGCATTTTTTAAGGTAAACCAAATTTTAATATATTTGAACATCAATTGGACAAACAATTTTTAAACATTTAGACTCTTCACGGATCAAATATTATATTTTTATTCATATTCATCTTTAAATTCATTCAAATTCATTTCATTAATTATGGCGACAGCAATAAAATTCAAGACATATGCTAATTTATATAAATAAAAAAATGCAAAGCAATGATGAACATGGTTTTTTTCAGGATGTCAAAAACTGACTTAAATTCTAGTTACTACCCATGAATGATTTGTATATTGATGCAAAAAGGATCAGTTTTATTTTTTTTACATTTATATATGTTTTTAAAATTACTAGTAAAACCTTAAAACACAAGAAAACTATCGTTCCTTAAGACGTACAAAAAATCCATCGATTAGTTTATGTTTTTCTACTGGGTGTGAAATGAAATCTTTTTCGTTCATGATAGATAATTTTTCTGGTACATTTTCTTTAATTTTAAACGCTTGATAATGAGAAACAAACTTTTCAATTTCAATGTGATCGACAACAAAAACATTGTTTTTGTTGTCTTTTACAGAAATACAATATTTAATTATTATTAATTTACCAACATCGCATGACGCATTGTAGCTTCATCATAATCAAATACGGCAAGTTAACTTGAGAAGTTGTGTTTTTGGCATACGCCTTTAATTCCTTGTGCTTACCTTGCTTGGATAATGCAACATCCAATGATGTTTAGGTTCAACTTTGATTTGAAAAATTGGTATAAAATTCATGATTCCGTTGTATTTATGTTCTTAGCAAATTAATTGTATAATCTGTAAATGGTTTTAATAACAATATGTAAAGAATTTGCACTAGTTTTAAAAAATAAATCCAGACAGTCATTTACAGGTATAAGCTCTCCAATGATTAAGGTTGCAAAATAAGTGAAACATTTCATTTCGGATGCTGACATTGTAAACTTTTGATTTTTAATATTTGATAATTGGTATTGAAATGATATACCGTAACTAAATAGAGACCTCCGTTCATTTAATCTCTCCAAAGAAAATGTTTTGTTTGTATATATAAAATAATTTAAAAAGACTGCTAAATCGTAATGGCAAACTCTCTCTAACATATCGTGCGTACTATCGATAGAATAATTTTTGGTCACATGAAAACTTGGCAACTTATTAAAAATTGATTCTCGTTTTAAGCCAGAGAGCGATTCATCATGTTTCTGTGAGTTTTACAAAATTGTAAT
>JANTEX010271694.1:0-11696 GCA_024741295.1 Macrocera vittata | reverse complement strand
CGAGTCTAGAAGCGGAGTCTTCGAGCAAATCCAGCCAAAACAACGGCCGTTCTGTTCACAAGAAATATGAAGATAGTGCCAGACAATGACATTAATGTCCGTTGATATCACGACAAATCATTTGATTTCAATTAAATTTCATATTTGCATTGTGTTTACTAATTTATACATCCATTGAAAATCGTTTAAAATGGCAAACATAAACGTTTATCGAGAGATCAATCGAGAAATCTCTATGAAAAATCAAGAATTGAAAAGTGCTCTGGCCGCACGCACCCGAGACGTAATCTACTTACAAAGTGAGTTACAATGTTGTCACGAAGAAATCAAAACTTTGCGTTCGCTTATCATGGATGTGGTGCAGAAAAATAGCCATGAATACAATCGGCTTTTGTTGGCCATATCCAGTGAATTTGGCCATTCAAATTTACGCGTCAGCAATGCGGATTCACCGGCACAGGCTACACCGTCACCGGTGCGGTTACCGTTACGTGCATCCAAATCAAATGGAAACGAGCTGCTTAAAAGTGTGCATAAACGACGATCGACCAACACACGGAAGAGATCATCAGTGGTGGCCGATGACAATAGTGCCAGTGGTGGTGGGATTGGTGACGGTGACGAAGAACTAGAAGAAGAAGACAGCGAACCATCGTTGCCGGAACCAGTGCTACGCGGCTTCACCGAAAGACGTCGACTGTCTCAGCGAAAGCTGCCGATTGAACCGATGAATAACGAAAATATTGATCCGAAACCGAATGACGATGCTGAAGCTAAATCAGATGCCGAATCTAACAACAGTATGTTTGTTAATCGAACAAATCGTATGCCGTATCCTTATGATTAACAGAGATTTTCTGTTTTTTTTTCTTCTGTTTTCTTGCACAGTTTCAAATTTTCAACTTTCAACAATTAACGAGTCAAACGAATCACTGGCCATAAGTCGTAAATCAATACGATTGAGCAATGGTTTTGCATCAAAATCAATGGCAACCACGACAAATGATGTGACTACATTGTCTCCGAATTACGTTCAGCTGATTGGCAAACGTCGACGAAAAAGCCGATCGTTTGCTGAAATAGCTCGCCTCAGTACCAGTGACCTAATGAGCCGCTCAAAGACAAGCGATGACAATATTAATAGTACATGTGATGGCAGAGATGATTCATCGACAACATCACCGAAGTTTGTACCGAATTTTGTTACAACGACTCGAGGCAAAGGTACTGTAAGTACGGTCAAAATGCTGCAACGGGAAAGTGTTTGTCAATCATCGGATTCAGACGATTCTCTGCCATTGGCGCAATTGAAGAAAAAAAGAAATATTTTTCATGAAACGGAATTGGATTCAGACAATTCACTGACACCGACCAAAGCCGAGTTGAGCGCTGCATTAGTAGCCACTAGTACTCCGTTAAAGAGTGCATTAGATAGTGCATTAGATGCACAACCACAACGACGATCATCGACCCGATCAACGGTCAAGCGAAACAGCATCGATGCAATTGTTGTAAAGTTAAGTAGATCATCGATGGCCACACGTAAATCGTCTTCTTTTGCTGATGATAATACGATTGAAGAGAAACGACGAAAAAGTAATCGGAATGCGAATGAGACGCCTATCAAAGAAGAATATACGAAATCAGGCCGAATTAGGCGTTTGGCTGCCCCAAAAAGCATGAAAGAACCAAAACTGGCAAGTAAATTACGCAGACCAGTCTAAGTAATGTATCTGTGTGGTGATTTCGGTTCATAATGTGTTTTGCAAATGTAAAGAGTTTTGTAAATAGTTTGGCGGGTAGTCGTCTATTAAAAATCATGATTTGCATTCTGGAGAAATGGATTTTCTTTTCAGCATGAGCGACGGTATAATTGATTTGATTCTAAAAACGATTTTACTGATTTGATTTTGCATTTTTATGTGGATGGATAGGACATCAAATACATCTGACAATTGACAATGGTATTTGTTTTGTGACTCTACTTCGGTATCTTCAATGATTTAAATGGAATTGAACATTTAAAGTGTGTCAACGAACTCCATTTTCTCCGAACAAAAATTAAGGTCTACCTATCCTATACTTTTGTTTGACGATTTTTTCTAGCTCTCGGTGCCAGCTCTACTTTTCACATAAGTTGGGTAGACCTTAAAGCTCAGAGTCATCATATATTATCCCGATCGGATGAAAACTTATGATGGCACTCGACCACCTGATGATTGAAAATAATTTGTTCGTCGATTTTTTTTCTAGCTCTCAGAGTTCGTTCCACTTTTCATTTAAGTTGGGCAGACCTAAAAACTAGGCGTCATCAAATATGAGCCTTCGCCGACTTCACCGCGGCTTCCCAAAGACCGCCCATGTGCGGAGCTGGATGTTTTGTCGAATATTCTAACGATGATTGTTGTAGCCGCCCGCCCACACGCAATACCCCGAAGTGATCCATGGATGGATTCAATTTGAGCAGCTTGCTTTCCGACGATATTTGCTGGCCTTTTCGGAGGGCTCGTACTTCCGTGTGACAAACGTATTAGAACATTTTTGGGGCAAAGTAATTCATCGACCTTCAGGTATCCGGTCTTGCGTACGATTGACTGACGTTTGGCTCTAATGTTGTGCGCAAATCGTATGACATAGGCAGTAACTCGAATTAATGTTGACAATGCATTGCATTAAGTCCCAAGGCGGTTCAACAGCGCGCGTAATTACCAAAATCGAAAATTTCCGATGATTTAGCGTCTGAATTTAATTCAATTTCGACGAGGCTATTCACACTCTGGCAATTAAAGGCAAATTGGCCCTAGCACAGCAGCTTGTACGTTTAAACTATCAGAGGGAGGGGGATGGAAAGGGGCATGATTTAAGGCAATCGGACTCCTTCCCAAACTTTCCGCGGCTGGGCTTTTCTTCGAATAATCAGACCCTGGGCTGGATGGTTATGAAGTACACTGACAATTTAAACAGTAGCTGCAAGTTCCCAATGACTGAGCACATAGCCAGTATGTGAGCAGTGTATGCCGCGGTATCGATAGCGATCCACTCATGTGGATGTCCACTGCTGCTCCTAGTTCTCACATTTTTAATGCCGTCCTAAACCATTCAATACAGACACTTCCTAACGACCAAGACTAAACTTGCGATCCCAGAGAACATTTAGCTTGCTTGTTATATAAACATGTTGACACAATTAGCCCAATTTAACGTAGATTTCATAAATACTTTTTTTTTTAGTTCTTTGGAGTGTAGTGAGGATATGAAGTACAGGCATGACACCTGTCTCTCTCTCTAACGATGATTTATTCCAACATATACTCTCTTAACGAAGCACGAGAAACTCGGTTGACAGTGAACGTAAGTAGTGATGGTCACTATCTCCTTCGTGGTATTGAAATTGATTAACTGGGAACCAAAATACGAATCTCTCCGCCAGCTTTTGCTGAAAGAGGAAGTTGTACCAACTCGGATCGGTCAATGTCACGTTGACAATCCAAAAAAGGAGCTAAGGACATGTGATGACTTGATCACAACAATATCCCTTCTGATTCGCACATCAGCTGATAAAAGACAAGCACAAAGGTCGAGGAAAAACCTATTCAGAGTTATAGCGCGGTGCCAACATATGGCCAGGCTATCAAATAGAAGAGGACGCACTTACCGCCAGTGCCAACATGATAATTGGTCGACAGATTAAACAGATCCCCAAAGACTTTTCTGATCAAACCTGAGAACACGAGCGTGTACTTTCAGCGACGAACAGGGACTCGGGGTCTAGCAGGCTCATTCCAATGCCAAACTCGGATGATTTGGGTGGTCTTCCATCCAGGTCACCATGTAATGCCGGCTAGGAAAACGCAGACGACGAAAATCGAAACTTGTCAACTGGGGCTACTGGCAATTTTGGCTAGAATGATGCACCAATTCGCCATACGATGAATGATCGTTATACTTCGAAGAATCCCGCTTGCACTCAAGTACGGATGAAATCGGCCCACCATGAGAGACGGGCCATTTATAATTGGCGTTTAACCTTTGACGGGGATCCATGGAATCTCTCGCAGAAATATAGACGTCAAAATATTACCTGAGTTGATTCACACTCTTCTTCGTGGTAAAGCGGAATCGTGGTTCTGGCTATTCGCTTGAAAATATTCCGATTCAAATTGGGAAGGGATAAAGAGGCACTTGGAGAGGGAATATTTCGTATCCAGTCCGGATAAGACGACCACCAAGCGAGAGCGAACTGGTGGACAGTTTAAGAACCAATATGAGTAGACGATTGAAGGACTATCTTCTACTTCGAGATGTCTGAACCGCCGATGAATCACGCGATCTTTGTCGGAAATATCAAAAAATCTGGACACAAAATGACGCACGCCACAGCTTCGCACGAAATCGATGGTCCGTAAATGCTCTCGA
This sequence comes from Macrocera vittata, assembly GCA_024741295.1. Lineage (NCBI taxonomy): Eukaryota > Metazoa > Arthropoda > Insecta > Diptera > Keroplatidae > Macrocera > Macrocera vittata. The sequence continues at coordinate 7,280 of JANTEX010271694.1, read as the reverse complement.
TGACGAACTTTCCGACAATTATCAACCAGCTGAATTTGCGAAGGTTGCACAGCCCATAGAAGCCGTAAGTTTCTACCCTCGATCAAACCAAATGGCACCGCCAGGCAATTCAGACATGACATGATTTTAACGAACTATGCATCCAAACCGATAAGCCCCCGGTACATTCTTTACTGAAACTGCGAGGAGAGTTTGGGCATTCATTTTGGCGTTGCTGGTTGTGGAACGGCTAACACGTCGCCAAAAAAGGCTGCAACCGATCCATTGCGGTAAATTTGATGGCGGACGCCTCGAGTTCTGGGACAGAACGTCAGCGCATTTATCCCCATTCTTCCAGAAAGACCGCATCACCACTCACCCAAAACAAAACCGATCACTCAATTATGACACTTCACCTGTTAATGACACACTACCCGATTACGACAAATCACCTCACACTTCAAATACGGATACCAGTTCTGCACCCTTGTCAGTTTTGACACACAACCTTAAATGTCGTACCCATGATTTCAGTCCATTATCAACGAAATCTCCCGGTGAAAGATGATCCCCAAACGTATGCATCCGTTAACATCGCTGAACGAATCTTTCGCGGTCTACTCGACAGCGGCGCGAGCATTACCTGCCTCGGTTCCCATTCCCTTGAATTAATTCAATCCTTGGGACTTAAATGATCCAAAGTCAATTCAATAATTAGCACGGGACAAAATATCATTGGCTATATCAATATTCCGATCGAATAGAAGGGTTTCACCCACCAGATAAAGCTGTTCATCGTTCCCTTTGGGAGTTATCGAGGAGATCTCGTGGAGTTCACCAGTTGTTATTGTTCGAAAATCAAATGACATAGCACGGTTGTGCCTGGATGTCCTCAAGTTGAATGCGGTTACTATAAAGGATGCCTATCCAAGCTCTATCGTCGAGGGCCTTTTAAGACCTCCAACCGATACTCGATTCATATCGAGTATTGATTTGAAGGATGTTTTCTAGATAGGGTTAGACGAGTCATCCTGAGAGAAAAGCGCATTTGTCGTACGTGGACACCCACTGTACCAATTCCGTGTGATGCCTTTTGGTCTTTCCAACAATCCACAGCGACTATGCAGGCTGATGGATAAGATGATCTCAAACGAACTGAGACACCGAGTGTTCGTTTATCTTGCAGATCTCCTAATTGCAACATCCGATCTAGGTTCGCATCTCCGATTATTGTCACAGGTATCTAACCACCTGCGCCAGGAGAATTTAAGTATAAACGTGGACAAAAGTGAATTCTGTCTGAAGGAAATTAGATACCTAGGATACATAATCGGTTATGGTTATCTAAAGACCGATTCGGAAAAGATAGCGGCAATTGTTGATTACCTGACCCGAGCAACGGTCAAACAAGTCAGGCGATTCCTGGGCATGGTGGGTTGGTATCGTATGTTTTTGGCCAATTACGCAACCGAATCGGCCCCCATGACAGACTTATTGAAGAAAAATCAGAAGTTCATTCATGGAAACCCGAGGCTCGAACAGCATTTAACCGACTCAAATAACAGTTAACGTACGCCCAGTTTCTGGCAGACTCAAATTTGACGAAGCCATTCATCGTCCAATACGATGAATAAAACCGGCATTGGAGGTGTGTTATACCAGGATTCAGATGACCGTATAGAAAATCCGATAGCTCATATGTCACAATAGATGAATAGCGCTCAAAGAAACTATAGCGTGACGCAACTTAAGTGCCTCGCCACGGCCAGTAGTGTGTTGGAATTTAGGAAATATGTGGATGGGTTGCCGTTCAAAGTAGTTACGGATCACGCAATTCTGCAGGGGCTGATGACGTTAAAGAACTTGTTCGGACGGTTGGTTCGATGGAGATTGTACCTCCAAGGGTTCAACTTCAGAATCGAACACAGAAAGGTGTTGTAACGGTGCCGAATTCCGTTTGCCCGATCTTCGTTGGCAATCGTGTCTACAAGAAGAAATTGGAAGTTGTGGGTGCTCGATGACTTAATTAAACAGGTTCCCGCTAAATTTTCTTCGACCATTCTGTGACTTGGCTATAAATTGCTTTGCTTCATTTAACGTGAGCGTCCTTGGATATCCTAAGCGGCAAAAAATCCATTCTAAATCTAAAATCCATTCTACTGTCATCAGTTTGTCTTGGAAAGCTTCAAACTTCTTTGTGTGTTCCATCCATTTTCCAGTACGCAGGCTTTCTCGGACCGCCAATAACTCTGGATCGCTTTTATCGGCCTGTATGATCTGCAGCTGACAACGCTTCCTTTACCCTTTGGCAGATGCGCCGTTAGGTCGCGGTTAGCCGTTCACAATTTGCACAAAAACCGGTTTCTAGGGGCACGAATGATGCATCAGTATTGAGTCTTGTTTGACGACTATGATCAAAATAGGTCAGCGTTCTTTAATCACTGATGCAGGTTTTCTGGTGATGAAATTCTTGTTTATATTCGGTGTCCCATTCATATGGAACCTTCTGCTTTGTTATATGGCATAGCTTGTCGGCTTTTGTTCTAAAATGTGTTCGGAAAATACAATTCGTCAAAAAAACAATTCGCCGAAAACGAAAATTCACCGAAAACACAATCCACCGATAATACAATTCTACGAAAACGACAATTGACCGAAATCAACTGGTGATGACTTGATTTCAACCGTGAGTGTCCGGATTTCATCCGGAAGTGACCGGATTTCAACCTGAAGTGACCGTATTTCTGGCGAAGTGACCGGATTTCAGCCAAAGTGGCCGAATTTTAACTGGAAGTGACCGGACTTCAATCAACGTGACCCGATTTTAACAAAAAATTACCGGATTTCAACCGCAAGCGGCCGGATTTCAACCAAAAAAAGACCATATTTCAACCAGAGTGACCGAGTTTAAGCCGAAGTGACCGAGTTTAAGCCGAAGTTAGCGAATTTCAACTCGGAAGTGACCGGATTCCAACCGGAAGTGACAGAATATTAACCAACGGCAGCTTCTGGAAAAATAATTGCACAAATTATTAGTTATCAGACGTTTCCATGTCCTGCTATCCCTCTCTTTTTCGTGCTTAAATATACTCGGCAAAAAAAAACAAAAACGCGAGGTTGATTCGATGAATGGTCGCTTTCGGAGAATTGTTTATTCGAATGAATTTTATTTTCGGCGAATTGTGTTTTCGGTGAATTGTATTTTCGGTGTAATCTATTTTCGGTCAATTGTATTTTCGGTGAATTGTGTCTTCGGAGAATTGTGTTCTCGGATAATTGTCATGGAACCGCATCAATTAACTTGTTTGGGTTCCTGGTCACTCAGGCGTTGATTTAAATGGAAGCGCTAATCAGTTAGCCAAGATAGGATCAGAATAACATTTTATATGACCTAAATCTGTGGTGGGTTTTCCAGAGAAATGGACGAATTTTTCCAGAGTTTTCTCATTCAAAGTTGTAAACAGTTAGGGATCTGCTATCAAACTAAGATTTTCGTAGACGAACTTCCAAAGTCCTTACCCAAGTACTTTTTTCGTCTGGGTAGAAGGTAGTGCATGCTGCTTGTTGATATCTTGACCAGGCACTGCTCTTTAAAAAACCATTAATTAAGTTTTGGAAGGAGAAACTGCTGTTTATTTCGTCTGTGATTGCCCAGCATTTGCACAGTCTAGAGAAAGTACGCTAGTCAGCTACATATACATCTCCCGCGAAGGCTTATAAGACAATAAAAACGCATTCACTCAAGTCCTTAACTTCAAAATGGTTCATTTATTGGTTTCATAATTAATTCATGAATTTGAACATGCGGTGGCGTTCCCAAAATGTACAGTACAGCCGCTGATATATCTTCTGGATTCAAATGTGGAACATTTTCCAATTGATTCGAAATCACTGGTCCAAATAAATCCGTTTTAACAACACCCGGACTGATGCTCTACATAGGCCGAGCAGAAAAACAAAAACCACATATTATTATAAAACAATTTACAGCACACATTTAAGTGTCGACGTATACCGAAATTTTAATTTTTGTTCCGAATTGTTGAAATTCCTGTCTCAACACTTCTACCATAGCCGTTAATCCAAATTTGGTCGAATGATAAGCATTTAGAAATGCCGTACGATTTAATGCCAGGAAAAACGGCACATGATGACCGGCCACACTATTCATCAGCACAATGTGTCCGTCGAAATTTCGTCGTTTCATCGATTGAAATGCTTCGCGTGCACAATACACTGTGCCCAGTAAATTTGTGTTCACTGTTTGCTGTAGCATTTCTGTATTGTCGGGATCGGTTAAATTGTAAAAATGCAAAACGCCTGCATTATTTATGAGCACATCGGTGCCACCCAAATTTGCGTCGATCCATTCAAATGCCGTTTTAACATCCGATTCAATTGAAACATCACATTTGAGTGCATGCAATTTACCGGTTGGCACTTGACTTTGGAGTGCTTCGACCATTTCTTTGCGCCGAGCCAGACCAACAACTATCATATTCGATTTTAGTAGTTCAACGACAATTGCGGCACCAATGCCGGAGCTGGCTCCAGTTACAACGGCTACTTTGCCATTCCATCGGTCCATTGTATTTTTTGTTGTTGTTCGATTGCCAAACGTTTGCTTTGTCCTGAAAAATGTGTGTTACTCGTTTTAAGTTTAAATTTCAACTGACTGTGAAATGTAAGTAATGAATACATGATGCTTACCTGTATATTCTTTACAAAAAGTTTGATTTATAATTTGCCTATAATTTAATTTATGATTATTTACGTTAAAGATAGATCATATAGTTTGCCTCTATAATTTTCATCTATCGAATAATAAATTTGTTTATTATCTATACCCGATATACATACATCTGCAGAGCTGTGCACAAATACATTAAAAATTACATCAAATTTTCAAGTACTAGTACTTAAAAAATGCACTTGTGAGTACATTTTACGAGTACGAGTACTTACGCAAAAGAAAACTTAAAAATTTTCGAGTACGAGTACTGATTTATGAACAACGAGTACGCAGTACTTGAAATGTGCTCAAAAACGCACTGGAAAACATGTACTTAAGTACATGTACTTTAAAATTTACATGCACTGCAAAACAACTAATTAATTGGTACATGTACTTGAAAAACAAGTAAATAAGTACATGTACTTGAAAACTTGTACCGATGTACTACCTTGAAAATTAAACTAAATTGTGAACAACGACTACTTCAAATGAACTTGAGTTCATGTCTCGAGTAAATGTACTCAAAAATGTACTTAAAAGTAAAACATGTACTAGATTTTTTTAAGTAGAAGTACGACAACTAATTTCAAAAGAAAAGTACGAGTACATTGAAATGTACTTACGAGAACATGTGCTTAAGTATTTTTTATGCTTAAGTACTTTTGCTACTTAAGTACTTTTTTAAGTAAATATACTTGAGTACCGCACAGCTCTGTGTACATGATATATTGCTTGCGCTGTAAAAATGATCATGATTGTTTTGATGGGACGGCATATAAAAACCTTGAATCGCGAACGTTTTACTCAAAACGTTGTAAAAAATAATTAACAACACTTTATACTGATAGACAATGTACGCATAATGTTATTAAATGATTAATTCATTAACTATTCAGATACGCGTATATTTAAATTTTCAAAAGCGTAACGTTACATTTGGCAGCCAAAAAAAAAGTGTATTGTGGTTGCCACATATTTGTTTTTGAAATGTGGAACTAAATTTTTTTTGGCAATAATCGACGTGAAAATACTTTGGATTATGATTATGAGTTGCAAAATTTATAGAATTTCTCATTCTAAATTTGTAACAAAATTGCTTTTTATTTTCCGACTAGTTTCGCCAACTATCTTCTGTTGGGAATTACGTAAAGCCTTAATAATGGTTAAGAAAATTGCAACATATAAACTCACCTTAATTTTGTGTTTAAGTAGTCACAAGTAGTTTATTTTTAAAAGACTGAACTGAAAATAAAATGTCTTTATTAAAGTTCTGAAGTTCCAATCAATTTTAATCCATTTATATAACGTTTTTATATTGAAGCTGAGCTTTACATACACGACAGCCAGACACAAAAAAAAGCCTACTGTATAATTACAAAACGGTATTATTACGTTGAATTAATGTTTTATGATCGTTGCCATTAAGCGCACATAATCTATCATATAGGAGGTAAGAGATCAAATTAATAATGATAAATTATCTGAGGTGCCGACTGCCGATACAAGTGTATTATTACACTTCTATATACAGCTGTGCACATAAAAATAGCAATGTCAAAATAGCAGTACCCAACTAGATATATGTGAGGTACCATAAATCATTGTTTTAATGGTGTGCTATATTCAAAAAAATATAGTTAATAATAATTCATACATTTTGTTCAAATTTAATGTTCATTATGGACGCCAGAGGGTTTGCAAAATAAAAAAGTGGGCAAAAGAGTTGAAGCTTTAGTTTCTTCGAAAGAAATTTAGTAAATCAAAACAAAAAAAACAGATCCAACTCGCGGCCGAGCTCTAACTTCGAACAAAATGTATGAATTTTTATTTACTATGATTTTTTTGAAGATAGGACACCATTTAAACAATGATTTATGGTACCTCCTATACATCGAGTTGGGTACTGCTATTTTAATGTGCACAGCTGTAGATATACCATAGACATTTGGTGGAAAAAAAATGTATTGTTTGAGCAGTTTCTTAAATCTGAGAGTATCCTAAAGCTACATAACTTAATATCAAAATTGTTATTAGTTAAATCTTGATAATGGGTGCTTCTTTAGATAATGGATGTTTTATATTTATTTGAATGGAGTCTATTTCAATTACTTGAATATTCATCTGACTTATTTAAAATTAAGAACATAGAAACCATGTAAAATTACGCTGAAATGTAAAACAACTTTCTACAAATTTAATATTTAAAAGTGGAACTTGGTTACCTCAATGTTGTATAGTCGTAACTAATAAAATTCTAAAGTATACAAGTTTTGTTCCACGATATTTTGGCAACATAAAAAGGTTCATATTTTATATTATTTTGTTGTACGTCAACATATTTAGCATACAGATAGGTAAAGTTGTTCAACATCATTTTCGACATTGTCAAAGATCTTTTACTTCCATATACATAATATTGTGTGGAAGTATTTGTTTTGCCTACTTTTACGAAAAAACTAAGGTTATCGTTATGAAAATTTGAGAGGAGGAATGCTATTGTTTGAGCCCGATCCGACACATAGGCGGATCAGGCCAAAAATTATAGGGGGGGGGGGGGCGGTGTTAC
>JANTEX010271583.1:0-11699 GCA_024741295.1 Macrocera vittata | reverse complement strand
GCCCATAGCACTCTTTCTTTGCTTATAATTTCACCGGCAACAGACAGGTCTTGGCTGCCAGATTCTCCAGCGCCTACCCGAGATAGGTAGTCACCACTTCTCTGCTCACGAGCACCAGGAAAATGTGCATTCACCAGCGCTTGGACTGTTAAAAGTTTGCCTTGCTTTGTGCCTAAGCTTATCAAGCTGTACTTCTCACCGAGGTGTTTCGACTTTTGCTGAACATTGAGTAGCTGTTCAGTAAATAGATAACTAGGCGCTCCAATAATATCATCAGCCAACACTTTAATATCAGCAGAAGTACGCAATTCCTTGGAGCAGAAACCTGATACCTTGAACGGTAGCTCCCGTCTGTATTATTGGTCGCCATTTGTTCTTCTAGGAGCTCTAAAACTGGTTTGTAGAAGAGGGATTTACATCGAAAGTTCGAAACGAATGTAACAATGATTCGTGAAAGAAGCTTCCTGTGCCACATGCAAGTCGTAGATCCAGTCAATAATGTTCGCTCGAATGTTAACTGAACAGGACTGCTCGTTTCGTTTTGTCTTTCGGACACGGGTTCTAGTTTTGAAGCGTGAACAGAAATGTATCATTGACTGAGCTCACTCACTGCGATTTCTCGAAATTCGATTGGATCGTTTTCGACAACAATGCGTCATTATTTTCCTGCCAATTTTTGCAGCTCAAAACTGCGTCGATAAGTTGCATTTTGATGGCCGCTGTAATTGACGCAGCGTCCGACAAACGACCGTTGACTTAGAAAACATCTAATACTGTCCGACAATCAATGGGAACGCTCTCTTTTGAATTTCCGTAATGATTTGATGGCCAAGCGAGGAGCACACAAAGTTCTGAATCTAACGGTTTTCAATCGATGGAGTTGGCATGCATATGCAGCTTAGGTCGAACGCCCTTCGTGTTTCTTTTTTTTTGGATCGATTGGTCAGTAGGAACAATCGTGAAGTTCTACTATGATACTGCCAATGTGACACGGTAAATAAACCTGACTTGTCTCGACGAGTATGTTACTTCGTAAAAACGTTCACAATACTCTTCCTCAGGGATATGTTTCTATGTTTTCACGTGAATGACGCCACACTAACAGACGCAATACGACCTATGATCGAAAATCATCGAACTAGTCTGCAGTTTCGAATTTTCATGATAATGCACGTTTACTTAAAACTTTAAACAAAGCCATTCGGCTTTGTAGTGCCAGTTTTACTGATGCCACAATTGCCATGACCGCAGCCTAGTTGCTAGTTCTACATATAACTCTTGTATAAATCTACAGTAATGAAGATATGGCGGTACAAGACGACGTTGGACACTTGTCACTGACGCGGTCTCAAAATTGTGATTGGATGCGGCGACAATGCACATCACCTTGATGACCTATTGAATTCAAATATGACTATTTGTAGTAAGACGACCTTACCTTCACAAACAGAATTTGGAGGCAAATCTTAGACATAACACTAAAAACTGATTGACTCTCTGAAAATCAAAAAAATGGAGTATCCGACGAATGCTCCTTTTCGGATCATGCTATAGGAATTTTTTTAATTTAGACACAGAAACAAGTGGAAGAGTAAATTACAGAAATCTAAAAAAGGCTGCGTCAAGATTGTGCCTCAAATGATGAACACATTCAAATGATAAGTAACATTGAAAAAAAGGCTACCGATTGGACGCGGTACTTCCATATACATACCTACGATAACATAAATATTTTGGGTTGTGCCTTATTTAGGTCTAATATAGGTGTTTGAGAGCCACCCTAAGTTTTTGTCCGATCGGGCTCAAATTTTGCATCGCGCATTTGTTCATATCTCCACAACTTCTGTAGAAACTAGAATCGAGTCCGATAATTAGGAAATAAATCGTAGAACAGAAGTCGGTTTTTTCTAATGTAGGTGTTGGAGAACCACCATAAGTTTTGTCCGATCGGGCTGAAGGTGTTCGGGAGTCCCCTCCCTATTGGTCGGATCGAGCCCCAAAACAATAGCGTTCCTCCTATCATATGCCTACACATTCTGTAAAATTGTCATAACGATCCGTTAAACCGTTTGGCCTTTACTTTGCGGAAAAGAAAACTTTGACATGCGAACTAACAAATTTTACTTCCATGTACATCATAATGTATGGAAGTATTGGTTTTGCCTATTTTTTCGAAAAACTAAGGCACCTCCAAAATGTGTTAAAATGCGTTATCGAAGTTTTTGAAATGATGAAATTTTAACCTAATGTGTAGTCCTATAAAAGGAGAAATTGTAGTGTTTTTAAGTCCGATCCTCATAAATGGAGAGGAGGCTTCCGAACACATATATTGAAAAAAAATACTTTTGTTTGGCGAACTTTTTTTCTAATTGGCAGATTTAATTCTAATTTTCAAAGAACTTGTGCAGACCTAAAAAACTACAAAATTCATTATTTCAACTCTATTAGATAACAACTTAGGGTGCCTCTCAAACACGTATATTGAAAAAAAAACTACTTTTGATCTACTTTTTTTTCTCTAGTTATCAGATTCGATTCTAATTTCTACAAAAGTTATGCAGCCTTAAAAAACTATGAAATTCAAAATTTCAGCTCGATCGGATAAAAACTAAGTGTACCTAACTCTCAAACAATTGTTTAGATAATTGAGGAGGGAAAATCTACTTTTTGTGTTGTTTTCTACCAAAATTTACAAAGAGTAAGATTTGGAATTGAATAACGCAAAAACTTACCGCATGGACACCCCTATATAATATTTTTTTAAAAAACTGTTTGGATTTATCTTAAAAACAAGCACAAAATCATTGTTGTATCGCAAATAGTTTAGGAGATATCTCAAATTTAGTGCGAACTAAGTATGTAATTTTTACTTTATTTGTTCAAATTAATAGTGAGCTAGTGATGAGAATGTGAAAACTCGATAATAGTCAGTATTCACCCTATGGGAAGAGTGGAGTCACGATTTTTTTAGGTTTCGGCGGGTTGATAGTACTGCTAATAATAGGATTTAAAATTCATAAATATGCTTTAATTGAATTTTAGTAATAATTGCATTGTAATTGATGTTTTAGTAATTTCTTGTTTATAAATAATTGAAGATTTTTTGTTGATCGTGGTAATCTATTCACCGTTTAATTCTCATTATCTTCACCATGCGTCTCGCTCTTTCGATCGGGTAAGCAAATATGAAGAAAGATATTGCGACTGGCAAATACAACTCATGAGTGTATTAGTGATGTGCAAGAAGTTCAATTCAATTAAAAATAACAAAGTAATCGAATCCCATTTATAAATGTGTTCGTTACCTAGTTTTAATTTTAATTTTTTGGCAATCCAATGAGACTTCTCATACTCTGTAAATGGTTGGCTTTACAGTACTTCATAAATTTAGTGGATATAAAAATATACGAGCGGATGCACCTTTCAAAAACACATTGAGGAGATACTAGATTTGTGTACATTTATTAAGTATTAATTTTATATCTGATTTCTAACCTCACAAATGAATAAAAAAGTATCAGATATTAAATGTAGAACATGAAGGCTTGACAACAATGGCTCCGCCTTACTTTTATTATAGTTCGTGCCTATCAAAATATTAAAGTTATCAATCGCAAATAGTATCTTAATCACGGATATTTTAGTAAAATTACCGATATTTTCAAATTTGCACATCACTAACGCATATGTGTTTATTTGCTGTCGAAAAACTTCTTGACTTTACTCTGATTATAAGTTTTACTCTGGTCACTATTAAATAAAAGTGAGCATACAAGTTTTGTAATCAGAATATAAGTCTAGCATTTTAATAAGTAGAGTAAAAGCAGCGATTGCGTGATCATTTAAAGTTTGGTACCCACTAAACTTGAGATATCTCCTAAAATATTTGCGATACCACAACGATTTTGTGCTTGTTTTAAAGCTAAATAAGTTTTTTACAAAAATATAATATAGCGCAGTCCATGTGGTACGTTTTTGCGGAATTCAATGCTAAATCTTACTATTTGTAAATTTTGATAAAAATTTAACAGTTTTTCATGAATAACACGTTCAAAATGTAATATAAAACAACAGATGATATACCAAAGTTAAAGCTACGTATAAAACATAAAAAAAAAATTAAATACATGTTTTAACTAAATCTTTTCATTTAAGAGTTATCAAACGATCTCTGAAATTATTACAAAAAGCATGACATCAATAGACAAATTGAGTTTGCGCCAAGCGGAGGAAACACTGATTTGGCTGAAATTAGGCATTTTCTTGTCTTTTGAAGGACTTTTGGTAAACAACTGTGAGCACCCTGAAAAATGCCACTTTTAAAAATTCCATGCGATATATGGCCACCCTAATGTATATGGAAGTAATTAATCGATATACTGACAAAAAAGACCCTTCGACATTCTGACCCATTGTTTGGTGATTCACAAAAACTGTTGATAAGGTACATGCGAGGGTACATGTCGGCAATATGTAAAAAAGTGATCTTAAAACAAGTCACAACCGTCCGAAAAACCTATACAGATCCTCCTTTCTATTGAAGACACGGGAGAAATTTGTCTAGATCTAGACTGTCTGCAAAGCCTCAAACTTGCTAAAATTTCAGATAGATCAAAAACTATTAATATCCAATCAAGATTCAAGTGTAATGTTATACATATGTACACATGCAACAATTACATGAAAAACATTTTATCGTAAATCAAATCAAAACGTTCATTTAAGACAAATTAAAACAGGTCATTAAACAAACATGACAGTGTTTATTATAACTAAACAATTGCAAACAGTCAAAATGCTGCCTTTCTTGCATCATAAAACAAAATTCGTCTATACACTATACAATATAATTGACATTGAAATCATGTCATAAAAATGACAAAATCTAAGACACATAAAAAGTTGTAAATTAATTTACATTTCAAAAAAAGACTGGGTTTATGTTTTTGAAATCAATTAGAACGTCTATAAATTAACGTCTGTTGTATGCGTTCATTGATGTGAAAATTTAAAAAAAATTGTTTATTTGCTGCGGTGTAATAATTAATATATCATTTAGGTACAGACATTACATATACGACTATGTACCTCTTCTGGTCGGTAAAATGTAGGTCATTGATATTGATTTTGCAATTTTTGTCAACATCTTACATATATGGCTAATTGCTTACACATTTAATTAAAACCTTTAATTAAGATTTTCATATATGAAATAATTGTTTCTGAATGCGTAGTTGATATGTGAATTTTGATGTTATGCATACACATATATGTTGTGTGTCAGCATCTTAAAAAAGCTATTATAAATTGTATATTATTCTGTGTTGACAAAAAAGAGTCTTAAAATTCAAAGTCTATATAGCCGCAAATATTGTACATTGAAAAAAATAAACAAATATTTGAATAAAAACTGTCCATTCAATTTTTTTGCAAATATGTTTGCCAATTTACGACTTAAAAATTAATATAAAGAATAGTCTCATATATATGTATACGAATCGATTGTAATAAATTATGTGATTATTGTTGTTATTATTTCCGAGAATTACATTTTACGAATATATTTCATATGCGATGTTGTGATCTTAACATATGTCTATTTTTGCTTTATAAGTTCATAACCACGGCCAGGTTCTGCATGGTGTTCCAATTTAAAATAAATTGATTTGACAGGTAAAAATGTGATTTTCATTTCGACACATAGTGTAGAACATTTGATCTTTTGTAATGACAATGGTGTAATGCGACGATCATCGAAATATCAAGATGATCTATAGTCACCTTAACCTTGAAATAAATAGATCCATAAATTTACTGCAAGTCTATTCTGCACAAAAACGAAACATTTAAATTGTGTTTTTTTTCAAAAACATATTTTTTTTTAGTTAAATGTACGGCGAGGTTCCATTTTAAATATTTGATAGAAATTGAAAATTATTTATGCTCAACGATTTTTTATTTAATTATTGATGAGGGGCAGAAACTTTATAGCTTCACTATTCGTTAAATTTAAGAGCATCTTTTCAGTCCATCCACACGTTTTCTGATTGATGTTTGCTATATAAATTTCTTTATTAAACCAATTTGAATATTTTTTTACAATAATATACAATTTAGTGATCATTGATCAACATATGTGCTATACAGCTTATGAATAACATTTTTTTTTAAGTTAGCCAATTCATCCTGAAATTACTTATCCCGTAAAATCGAAATTTTGTTTTGAATTTCCATGTTTAAATTGTTTAGTTACGAGTCTAAGACTATCAGACGAAGATCTTTGTCATCGTCGCCGAACACAGTTTCAGCTAGAGATCAGTGCTGCCATATTACAGATTTTATCTGTATTTTACTGATTTTAAGAGATTGTTACAGATATTCAGATTTGTGTTCAATTTATACAGATTTTTATATATTTTACGGATAATAGAGATTTGTTATGGTTATTTGATAAAGGTAACTGTAAATATTTTTAATTTGAAAATGCAATGAGAACTAACTAAGATATCACTGTTATAACGAAAGCCTGTAGTATAGCTAAATATGATATATTAGAATAATCAGTTTTTTTTTGGCTAATTCAACAGGTCAGTATGATGAAAAAATCCTCATGCAGCTGCTAAATTTTATATATTTGAAAAAAAAAAAACTAAAATGCTTTGGCTTTGTAAATACCACCATAGTTTGAAAATGCAACGAAAACTAACTAAGTAATCACAGTTCCAACGAAAGCTTGTAATACGGTAAAATGAAATGTAATAGAATAATCAGTTTTTTGTTAATTCAACAGGTCAGGTAGATAAAAAAATTCCCATGCAGATGCTAGCTTTTATATTTTTGTAAGAACTAGAATGCTTTAGCTTTTCAAGCACGATCCTAATTTGGAAATGCAAGAAAAACTAACTAGAATATTTTAAAAATGAAATGTACTAGAATAATCAATTTTAGACTTATTCATCAGTTCCAAAAGATGAAAAAATCCCCATGCAGCTGTTTGTTTTTATATTTTTGTAAAAAACCTGAATGCTTTGTGTTCCCAAATACCATCACAATTTAAAAATGAAACGAAAAGTAAGTGATATATCACAGTTCTAACGAAAGCTTGTAATACAGTAAAATGAAATGTATTAGAATAATCAATTTTTTGCTAATTCAACAGTTCCAAAAGATAAAAAATCCCCATGCAGCTGCTTTCTTTTATATTTTTGTAAAAAACTAGAAAGCTTTGGCTTTTTAAACACCATCACGGTTTGAATATACAACGAAAACTAAGTGAGATATCACAGTTCTAACGAAAGCCTGTAATATAGTAATTTGAAATGTATTAGAATAATCAGTTTTTGGCTAAGTCAACAGTTCCAAAAGATGAAAAAATCGCCATGCAGCAGCTTTCTTTTATATTTTTGTAAAAAACTAGATTGCTTTGGCTTTCCAAATGCCATCATAATATGAAAGTGCAACGAAAACTAACTGAGATCTCACAGTTCTAACGAAAGCTTGTTATACAGTAAAATGAAATGTATTAGAATGATCAGTTTTTGCCTAATTCAACAGTTCCAAAAGATGAAAAAATCGCCATGCAGCTGCTTTCTTTTATATTTTTGTAAAAAAATAGAATGCTTTAGCTTTTTAATCACCATCGCAATTTGAATATACAACGAAAACTAACTGAGTAATCACAGTTCTTACGAAAGCCTGTAGTATAGCAAAATAACATGTATTAGAATAATCGGTTTTTGGATAATTCAACAGTTCCAAAAGATGGAAAAATCGCCATGCAGCTGCTTGCTTTTATATTTTTGTGAAAAACTAGTATGCGTTGGCTTTTTAAACACCATCAAAATAAGAATATACAACGAAAACTTATTGAGATATGACAGTTCTAACGAAAGCTTGTAATACAGTAAAATGGATTGTATTATAATAATCAGTTTTTGGCTAATTTAACAGTTCAAAAAGATGAAAAAATCGCCATGCAGCTGCTTTCTTTTATATTTTTGTAAAAAACTAGAATGCTTTGGCTTTTTAAGCACCATCACAATTTGAAAATACAACGAAAACTAACTTTGTAATCACAGTTCTAACGAAAGCCTGTAGTATAGCAAAATATAATGTATTAGAATAACCTGTTTTTGGCTAATTCAACAGTTCCAAAAGATGAAAAAATCGCCATACAGCTGCTTGCTTTTATATTTTTGTAAAAAACTAGAATGCTTTGGCTTTTAAAACACCATCACAATTTGAAAATTCTACGAAAACTAAGTGAGATATCACAGTTCTAACGAAAGCTTGTAATACAGTAAAATGAAATGTATTAGAATAATCAGATTTTGGCTAATTCAACAGTTCCAAACGATGAAAAAAACGCCATGCAGCTGCTTGCTTTTATATTTTTGTAAAAAACTAGAATGCTTTGGCTTTTTAAACACCATCACAATTTGAATATGCAACGAAAACTAAGTGAGATATGACAGTTCAAACGAAAGCCTGTAATGTAGCAATATGCAATGTATTCGAATGATACTTTTTTGGCTACCTCAATAGGTCAGGTAGATGAACAAATCCCCATGCACATGTTTGTTTTTATATTTTCGTAAAAAACAAGAATGCTTTGGCTTTTTGAACACCATCACAATTTGAAAATGGAACGAAAACTAAGGGAGATATCACTGTTCTAACGAAAGCTTGTAATACAGTAAAATGAAATGTAATAGAATAATCAATTTTTTGCTAATTCAACAATTCCAAAAGATAAAAAATTCCCATGCAGCTGCTTTCTTTTATATTTTTGTAAAAAACTAGAATGCTTTGGCTTTTTAAACACCATCACGATTTGAATATACAACGAAAACTAAGTGAGATATCACAGTTCTAACGAAAGCCTGTAATATAGTAATTTGAAATGTATTAGAATAATCAGTTTTTGGCTAAGTCAACAGTTCCAAAAGATGAAAAAATCGCCATGCAGCAGCTTTCTTTTATATTTTTGTAAAAAACTAGATTGCTTTGGCTTTCCAAATGCCATCATAATATGAAAGTGCAACGAAAACTAACTGAGATCTCACAGTTCTAACGAAAGCTTGTTATACAGTAAAATGAAATGTATTAGAATGATCAGTTTTTGCCTAATTCAACAGTTCCAAAAGATGAAAAAATCGCCATGCAGCTGCTTTCTTTTATATTTTTGTAAAAAAATAGAATGCTTTAGCTTTTTAATCACCATCGCAATTTGAATATACAACGAAAACTAACTGAGTAATCACAGTTCTTACGAAAGCCTGTAGTATAGCAAAATAACATGTATTAGAATAATCGGTTTTTGGATAATTCAACAGTTCCAAAAGATGAAAAAATCGCCATGCAGCTGCTTGCTTTTATATTTTTGTAAAAAACTAGTATGCGTTGGATTTTTAAACACCATCACAATTAGAATATACAACGAAAACTTATTGAGATATGACAGTTCTAACGAAAGCTTGTGATACAGTAAAATTAAATCCCTGTCTCACTAACAAAAAAGAAGCTTAACAAATGGCATAACCGTAAGCTGTGACACGATTTTATTGAATTAGAAAAACAACAAATTGAAAAGAAAAATTCCTAGAAGTGACTCGACTTCCCTACTGATTACAATACTTCACAGACGAAAGGTTTCTGTTAATTTATTATTAATCAGTCAAACTTTGAATTTTAGCTAAGAATTCAATCAATTTCAATCTGACAAATTAATTAGTCAAACTTTGAATCTTAACTAAGAATTCAATGAGCTTTTAGATGCTTTAAAAACGCCTCAAGCAGCTATAATATTTAATTAAAAACAGGAAAAAAAAAATTACTTTCATATTTAGAATATTCTTTTTTTAATATAAATATTAAAAATTGTAATTTATTAATTATATTGATTTAAATAAATATTTAAGTTATCATCTTAATAATAATTAAAATATTTATTTAAATGCATGAAAATCCTGTTTTTTTTTTAATATATTTTTTTGTTTGAAAATCTATATTATTTATTAATATATCATATTAAAATGAATTCTGTTATTTTTTATAACTAGTGTGATATAAATAAACCTAAAAATCCGAACCTTTGAAACTTTCTTTCGTTATATAGTTCATGTATGTTATTAGTTCTTTTTCTTCAAGGCATAAAGTAATTGGTTATTTCCTACAATTAAATTGTGTTTCCTTTATTTTTTTGCCGGTGAAACATTTTTACAATTAATTTGTTTTTTTTTTTAAATATAGAATATTTAGCCAATATGAATAGTTAACCAATTTAAGCGTCGTTTAAAAAGTTAATTTGAATACATTGATTTAGAATACCATTGAAAAACAGACTACCTTTTAAAATTTTCTCCTTGGAGTAAATTAAATGTTTTTGTTGTTGTTGTTGTTGAATATCTTGTATTACATAAGAATGAATTTAATTTCACGTCAGCCAAATTATTTAATAAAAGAAAGGTTAGATGGCAATATCATTCCACACACTGTATACATTCATATAACATGAACACATTAACTGAAAGTAATAGAAATTGGTTTTAATTAACTTTTGATTTCCTATTGTTTTTTATCCATTTTTTTTTAACTTTTTCACTTTTATCAACTTAAGGTCTTATGTGATCAAATATACAAAAATAAAGCTTAAAATTTTCTCATTATTTAACTTAAGACAGGTTGACACAATATAATATATATATACTTACATATTCAAAATAAATGATAAATTGACGTGTTTTTTTGATTGAGGTCAATTTGGTGTTTCTATATAGTGTATATAGGCCACTGGTATATAGATAGGTACAGATAGATAGATATGCTGGTTTTATTTACAAATGTCGATATATGTAAATGTTATCTAATCATATTTTTAATTTTTTCAAATTAATTCACTATTCAAATGTCTTTGTTAAATATACACATAAATTGGTTGCATAAACTCATAATCACATCACTATAGATAAATTTGCTTGATTTAAACCAATGGAATTAAATCAAATCACCGATGTAAATTTTTTTAGAAACATGAATTATAATCCGTTTTCGTTTTCTGTACCTACCTATATACAAGGATGTACTAGAATTTGTTTCGTTTCACTTTTTTGAAATAATAAATCCTTTTGTAAAGTCTTGAGCATTTTTTTTTAGTATGGTCAAAATGATTACCGAACAACGGTTAAAGCTCAATTAAATTGTGGTGTTGGTCTCCGCCTAAGTAACACTGACAAGCGTAACCTGAAAAATTATTTTCCAGTAAATCTTTTCGTTACGATATATGTACATGATTTTACTCCTTCCGAAAAATTTTACACACTGCTGTGGAAATGTATATAATGGTATATAGTTAATTTATGCGCTTAGGTGTTAGCCCCACTGATCGTCTGATCACTTGCGATTTCATTCAAATGTTTTTTTTTTGTTATATTATTAAATTGTGAGAGCGACAACTATATACTTGAGCAGATAGATAGATTTATGTCCATTCATTTATATACCTGTACAAATAGTAATGAATGATTACGTATATATTTTTTAGCATAGTCGTAGATTTTTTTTTTCGGGTAAGTCGACTTAATTAACTTAGATTGACTATAATTCTAGAGGCTTGTTTAATTTTAATTTAGTCGACTAAATTGTATAGAATTTACTTAACTTATTGATTAATGTGTTATATTTATTATTTTTATTTTATT
>JANTEX010271361.1:0-11705 GCA_024741295.1 Macrocera vittata | reverse complement strand
AACTAGTAAAATTTAAAAAAAAAATAGAAAACTAGTAAATTAAATTCAGTGTCTAGTTCATAAATGTTTTCCGTGTACTGAACTCGATTTGTTAGACATGATTTAATCCAACTAAGCATAGATGAATGCACACCGATCGTCTCCAACTTTTTTAGTAAGATACGGTTAACTCAATCAAACGATTTGCTGAAGTCGATGTAAACTACAACCTGCTGTGCACCGGATTTGATCACATCCAATCCAAATCATGTAAAATTCCGTTAAATTAGTAACGGTTGAACGTCCCTCATAAATCCATGCTGTCGAACGATCTTATAATTGCGATAGTGATCCGCTAAAACATCACATACAACGCTTTCAATCAATTTTCCAATCGTAGCGCAACTATAATTATCAGCGTCCGCTCTCGAACCACAAGTCCCGAATGCTGATGGAGTGCAGTAGGCCCATGTGTGTGTTCTATGGAAGATGACACTACCCCAACCGAAATCGAAGTATTCTATAATACTGATTCTCCCATAGGAATGGCCCCGATGACAAATTCCGTGTCGGATCCACCGGGCAGTACTGTAGATTTGTCTGAAGTTTCGGGTGGGATGTTAGATCTGAGGTACTAATGCAGAATTTTATAACCCATAAACTAAAACGTCTTATTGAAATGCAGGCTGAAGTTATAGAATCGGATTTGTGTGAAAGAAACATACAGTGGTCTGAAGCCAATTTGATTTTATCTTGGGATTTCGATGGATCAACCGGTCATTCAATTTACAATCAACGTTTTTCAATCCCTGGTAACTTCCGTTGGAAGCACAGAGTCAAGTTTATAGTTGCCACAAATTTCTATGCGAATTGTGTCTTCGGATAATTTTATATAATGGTGTAATAGAACTCCGCAATCAGTGACGTTTTGTTCACCAATAATGCTGGAGTATAAAAAAGTAATGAAAGAAGAAAGCAAAAGCACGTATGAATAACAAATCGACGAATTGCAGCCAGTAACATGTGAGCTTTCAAATGGAAAATCGATTACTGTAACATGTTCTATGTTTGGCGCTTCTCTTAGAGGATATTCTATGAGTCCCAAAATGTACTTAGCCCTGAAATAATGGCAAGCGCGTAAAACTGAACGCCACTTGAATAGGGGCATACAAGGGCAAGATCATTCATGACATTCAATTCAATTAAGAGAACTGCAGAAGTCTAAATCTAAAAAAATACACAAAGAGCACCGTATCTAAAACATCCTTAATTCAAAATAGGTATAGGGAATGATAAATCTAATAAGGAAAGTCTTGAGGTATTGTTGCGAACTGATGTCGAGGAGGAGAAAGTACTAAGGTGCTTACATTCTTCTCCCACATAAATTAGTTTGGCTGACTCTTACCGAAATCAACGATTTTATGAAAGACATAGATAGGCCTCAGAGAATATCTCTGATGACAATAGATCTTTATAGATCGCAGTGGTAATTTAGGGCTTCTACCTCGATAATGGAAGCAGTTCTAATATTTTGGTTTAAACACAGAAAGCATATTTGCTCAATGCGGCCCGATGTAAAATGTGTCTATTACCACAAGAAAATTCACAGGAAATATTCTAAAACCCTTAATGTGAACTATCTCCTTCTTCCGTCGAAATTTTTTGTGACTCGTCAGAGAAAGAAAGTGGGTCCTGTTGAGGCAATCAAAGAACTTCAACCCTTCTTAGATTGATGTCATTTTAGGTTTTACTATAATAATAGCCAACATTTTTATTTCACATCTGACGAGGATGACATCTTATCCATACATGAAATCATAGGATCCTGATTCGGATAAACTGGAAGGAATAGTCAATGTTTGTGGGATATCGGAATTTTTTTTTGATTCCGAACCTCCATTTTTTCTTTGATGCTAAGCCTGTGAACGTTTTGGAAGTAAAGACAAGTTAAATTATGCCGGCATAATGGTGAATTCACAAGAAGATGCCAAAATGATACTCTATACACCCCAGATCTAGAGATCACCTCACAGGAGTCAAGCAATTGACAAGTAGACTCTCTCTAATTGATAGTCTATTCAACTAAAATAACAACTGGGCCTAGTGGATTCTAGATTAGTTTAATCTATAAATCGATTTACAATTCATCCTTTGGGCAGCCGAACTGTTGACCGTTTAGACTTTAGATTCCTTTGAGTTAACGCTATGCTAATGTTCGAAATCGGTTGATTTTATATCAACCAATGTATGATTGTTTTGAATGATGATTCTTTAATTTTTTTTCTGAAGACATTCTAATCACATTGCATTTCTGATCTTCCTGCTTCATTCAATCCCTTTTTGGTCATCTATTTAAGCCAATGGCTGCTTTACCAGCACTTGTTTTAAATTAGTCAAATTTAGTAGGGCCGCTTTCTTAACATCAATAATAGTTGCTAACAACTCTTCTTGGTGTAGTTAGCAGTTCTTTCGGTTTCACTGTCTATCATTATCAGGATTAAGATGGAAATAAATTCATTGGCAAATATTTAAAAACATTTTGGTTCTAAACATCAGAACATATCAAAAATCAGAAATACAATAAAAGAGTGAATTATAAACAGCAAAGTCCGAAAGAAAATCGAAATTAAATTGCTTAAATGCAGGAATTACCAGAATGAAATCTTTAACAAAATCTAGAAGTATTTGTAGAATAAAAGAACTGAGAGCATCAGCATCCATCGAGCAATTAATGTCATCCGTATAATCGTTACATTTTAAATGATTTTGGTGAAATTAAGACAACGCATATATACGTATCCAGATGACAGGATATCTGTTTCTTTGTGATGAAAACCTTTACAGGATCGGCAGTCTGTTGCTATCTGGTTTGGTATTTTTAAATATTTCCTGTAGATTACAAAGTTAATTTTAGTTACATAAGTCGATCCAAACAACAAATTGCTTTGCACAGGCAATTTAAAACTAATTGAAAAGTCTTTTTCGAAGTCCTGTTATATACATCTCAGATCCGTCATCATTTTCACGACAATAAAGCCATTTAAAAAATTAAATTTAAAGCGAAATCCAGAATTATGATATACCAACAACATTAACCATTTAGGCAAAAAATGTTAGTAGCTAAAATTCTCTTTCGGCATCAGACAGAAGAAAAAAAACCGTGCATGTTATGCGTATATCGTTCGTGAAGGACCATTAGCAATTATAAATATAGGACGAACCCCAACGCATGACCATAATAAAATGGTAAACTATGTTTTAAAGAATTTTACATAATATACAAACTTTTAGCACAAAGCGATAGGCAGCCTTGGAAAAACATGGTGGGCAGTATGTGTATAATGTGCCGTTGCCTATGTGTATACAGAAATATACGAAAATATATAAGTTCTCCATATTTTTGGGTTCATATATCACCCAAAAGGAACATTGAAAAACATGTTCTTTATTTTTGGCTATTAAAAATTCATGAGTATGCAGTAACTTTGTTACTACCGTACATTGTACAAAACATAATGAAAACTAACCGTAACCATAATTAATTACATCACACGCAATATTCTTCCCAAGAAAAAATCCCATAAATATATTGGGGCCATATATAAGATTTATTTGTATATATATACACATATGTAGATAGATAGGGTGTAATGTCACGAAAGGTATCTAACTCGTATATAGTACATTTTTTACAACTTCAATATGCTTTTCAAAATTAAATTCGTAGACTTTCGGTCTATGAAATTCAAATTTAGACTTGTGAGCAATGAATGTATTGAAAGCAATAGCTTACACGCCTAAAGATATAATTTCTAAGAAACTATCGAAAAAATACTTTTGGAAGTAATTTTGGTTGAGATTACGAACTGCCCTTGGAAATTATCCAAAGAACAGCCTAACAAATTTAACATTGTTATGTACAAAAACTTTTCTCATAAGAAACACGAGAGAAACTAAATTTTAAATGTTTACAAATAGAGACATACAGAATGATGTTGGGGATGCCTGAATTGCCTGTTATCTATCCCCATATGAATTTTCGCTCGGCTCATACTATATTTAGTTAGAAAAATTAAATTCCAAAAATGTGTTTATATGTGGTATAGTTTAGTATAATAAGGGTTACATATTAACTCCAAAATAATAATCATTTTCACCCAACCTATGCATATACTTGTATAGAATGATATACACCCTATTTATAGTGACAAAATGTATATATAATCACAATTCTATACATTTTATTACACGAAAACATGCGTTATCGCTTCCCCATTCTCATATAACTAAAATAATGACTCTGTGATATTTCCTCAAAGTGTTTAAATACAAAATGGTTTGTTCTCAATTTTAACATTATTACATTTTACCAACTAACTATGTATGTAGCTCCTCTTATATAATGTGTTACACTTACTTTAAATCCATTATTAGATAAGTATATAATTTTAAAACCTTATATAGGTTCGAAAAAATCGTCAGGACCCGACTTGTGGATTCTTTGCGACAAGGCACTTTTTTTGTACCAAAAGAAAAATGAAATCATTTAAATCTAGAAGTGTCGATCGAAGTAAAAATCTAAGCTCTAGCTCTAGCAGATTTCAAGGGGAATCAAATATTTGTAACCCTTTTATTGGCTCCCACATTAAGAAGAATTTTTCAGAAATTTACGAAAATTGTCCTAGGTAACGTGCATTAACCACATAAGTAGTTTTTACGGCACTAACATCAAACTTGTTGATTTAACCACTCGGCAGAACCTACTGAAATCACGGTTACTATAATGACTACCTATTGAAATAACAAATATGACGGTTGGAACTACCGTCTTCACTGGCTAAGTCAGCCAATTTCGGGTGTTGCTGCTAAATCAAAACGTATGTGTATATGTCCATGAAAAATGCATCTATCGTGCGGTATATTTTCAGACTCATTTGCTCAAATCACACGATTTTTTTATCTCAATATGATAATTCTAGCAAATTTGAAGTAGTAAAAGAAAAGAGGCATTGACAGATACGGTCACAATCAAAGCAGAGGTAAAGGTTTTCATTTGTTCTGCATTCTTTACGGGGATTGATAACACATCCCACCGGATAATATCAAAAAAAAACTCATGAGAAACTGTAATGTGAGAAGCAAACAGGAATAAAAATAAACACCAGCTCTACCTGGATCAGGTAACCAGACTAAGAACCAGCAAGACAAAGAACGAGTTTCCGATTTCTATAACAAAGGTACTATTACAGCCAACACTTGTACACTCAAAACATTAAAAAACTGCAGAAACGTTCAATGATGGAACAAAGAACATGAAAAATTGAAAGGTAGAATGATAAAGATCTTCAATAAAGCCAAACGCGTTGGGATGAATACAAAGCATCCCTCACTGAATACAATAAAACACTGAGGAAATCCAAGAAGTGAGTCTGGTCGAAATTATCTGAAAACATTGTTGACATACTGCAAACTGCACGATTTCACAGATATCTGTCCAGAAACACTAACTCACTTTTAAGAAAGCCGAACAGCGAATACACTGCTGAACCTGAAATCTGACGCATGCTAGGCAACGCAAACAGACTTTGGCTATATTACAGTGAAGAATTGGACCTACTTCTGTCATACCTGGTGAGACGGTTTAGAGCCAGTCAATCACCTAACCACATACCAACAGTTTGGACCGAATTAAGTCACATTCCTTCCTATGGCTGACAGAAGATCATCTCAACAGCTCATCTGTCAGTTTCTAGTCATTTATGTTGCAATAAAAAAAGTTTTAGACAATCAACTGAGGCAAAGTCTGCTCTTAATAATCATACTTTCTGTAGACTGAGAAATCAATCGGTGGTGCAATTTTTCAAATATTATACGAAATCAAAAAATGTAGTGCTAGATAAGTTCAAACAATTCAATTTACACGTCGAAAACTAAAAACAAAAAAAAACATGAGGCGAAGTGACAATGGCTTGGAATATGTGAACAGAGACTTCACAGAGTTCTTGGGGTTACTTCGCTGGCAACTTCCTGTTAAAAATACAGCATAGCAAAATAGTGTGGCCGAACGGATCAACCGAACTGGTGTGGAAATGAAACGATGCATGCTCCTTGAACTCAAGGAAAATATACAGGCAGAGGCAGTAAAAACTGTCGTGTATACTTACGAAATCGTTCATCAATAAAAATTCAAAACGATGAAACACCACATGACGTATGGTTTGGACGAAAACCTAGGTCTTTTTTCCTTTTGTACAGCTGTACTGTACAATACTCGAGTTTTTGGTAGTAGGGCCATTGCTCTAAACAAAGAGCCGGGCAAATCTGAATTCGGGCCAAAAGGTGAAGAATACATTATGGTCGGCTACTCCAAGAATTCAACGGCTTATACCTATAGTATTTATAGTGAAAAAAGAAGCTTATGAAAAGTCAGGACGTACCTTTTTCGAAGAAAGTGAGAAGAAGATTTCAAATACAGTGATGCAGAAGACGATGAGTCTGACAGTGACAATGATAAAGATGTTGACAATGATTCCGATGATGAGCAGACGGGTGACTGATTCACAGACCAATCACACAGAAAATGAGGCATTGTTACGATCAGATAGAAAGCAGTGGCGTGATGCAAGGGATCGCGAGTGTAAATCACTAACTATCAATATTGCTTTGGATCTTGTAGATTTGCCGCAGAATGAGAACCCAATTGGCTGCAAATGGGTATTCCATATAGAGTGAAACTCAACTGGTGAGATTGAGCGCTACGAAGCTAGGCTGCTCGCAAATGGGATGCCCGAAAACGTATTAAATTTACTTGATGCCGAATCTTTTCTCTTGTTGCACGCCATATTACAATTCGCACGTTCTCGATAATTGCAGTGGAACAAAATTTGCTAGTACATCAATTGGACGTAATGGCGCAGCTTACCTAAATGGTAGAATAGAGGTAAAGGTGTACATGCAACAGCCTAAGTGTTTTACCGTGAAAGACGAAAGTAAAAAGGTATGTATGTGCAGGCTTCAAAACAGGTATAAGGGACAAATAAGAAGCCGTTCGCAAAACTGGTCGTGAACCAATTCGTATTTTGTAAAGTAAATTTATCAAGAATCTGTTAAAATGACACGAGATGGAAACTCGTAGACCGTACTACATACCACTGACTGGTGGCGTAATGTTGTCAAAAGTGCGATGGCCATCTCAACGCGCACGAACATAGTCCACTTGGTCAGCAAACCATCGCAGTTCAAAACACCTCTAATTAGATATGGAACATCTTGTAGCGAGGTCTTCAGTACGCGACATCGGAAGCAAAACGGCTGCACGGCTATGTGGATAGCTCAGATAGATCTTATTTGTTCGTAGTTTTGTTTTTCCCCGTGCAAATAATGACCACCCTAATAAATATATATATAATATGTATATGTAAATATATGTATATAAACCCACTTTTACATGAATACATCGAGTGGATTTGTTATGTACGCGTACAACATACTCGTGTATTTATGTATATAAAGCTTTTTTGAGCACATGAATTGGAAATTATTGCTAACCACATGTACAGCGTTGTACAGCGCTTGCATAGTTATATATAGGATCACGTACGGTATACGGGTTTTGTCAGAAAGTAAAAAAAAAAAACTGTGGAAAAGTTTTCCCATTAAATATATTCTTAACCACCACCAAAATGATATTATGCCGAATCTTCGAGCTGCCTGTGCGAGTTGTATTACATATGTACTCAACCACTTTATGAACGGTATATAATCGTACAAAAAGATGTATCGTTAGACTGCCACCAATCCCCTTTGCACATCACTAGATATTCAAGGTGCATTTGATAACACAACCATAGAATCTATAAAAATATCTTGTCAATCACACGGAGTTGACTCTTTACTAACATTCTGGTTTGAAACCATGCTCTCAGCAAGAACTGTATTTACAACCTTAGCTAGGAAGGAGGTATCCATGGTAGCGGTGAAAGGATGTCTTCAAGGAGGATGTTCGTCGCGGCTACTGGTATTAGATTCTTTGATTAACAAACTTAACAACAATCACTTATATATTATTTATTGATTCTTCTGATTGGAAAATTTGCAAGTACAATAAGTGGCCGTATGCAACAAGCACTAAACATTGTACAGAACTGGTGCAATGAAAATGAACTCAAATGGAATGGCGATGAAGCAGTTTTTCCACCATCTGAAGGTTCAGTATGGTATATTGAACAATAATGAAGGATACTCCATTCCGCTGGGAACTTTTACCACAGTTTTTCAAACCGAAGTTTACGCAAACTGCTGCGACAGTCAAGCAGCTTTAAGAGTTCTCGCATCAGTAAAAGTAACCTCAAGAGTTGTTTCGGAATGTAAAGATAGACTTCTTAACTTATCTCATCACCTCAATATAAAACTATTGTGGGTTCCGGGCCATGCTGGCACTGTCAGAAATGAAAAAGCGGATGAGTTGGCTAGAGGCGAGGCAACAAAACCGTTTATTGGACAGGAACCAGCACTAGGTGTGTCAAATTGTTACGATGAAAGACATATTTTGGCAAATGGGCTAATTCTTTATGGAAAAACAGGGAAAATTGCCGACAGACGAAGGTATTCTTAATGAACCAAACATACGATGGAGTTGCAAACTCATTAGTATGGAAAGAATATCTCTGAGAAAAATAATTTCTGTCATTACTGGTCACTGCTGTTTGAATAAACATCTATTTGAAATGGGTCTAATAACTAGTATTATGTGTAGTCTTTGGGGATTGAAGGAGAAAACAGTTGCACACCTTTTGTGCTTTCAATACGTAAAGAAATAACAAACTTGGAAACCGTCAACTTAACACTAAAAGTCTCAATGAATTAATTCTTAACGATCTAATACATTTTGTAAAGCTTACTCAACGATTTTAAACTATCAACATCTAACATCAAATACGGGTAGCGTACAATTGCCCTAATCAGCTGGCCTAAGTGCTTGAATGCAGGTTGTAAATGCTTAAATGCAGGTTATATATGTTTAAATGTTGATGGATGTTAAAGTAAATACTATTGTCTTGATGCAGAAGTTGTTGATTGAGAGTTATTTCGATTTTCAACAGAAACATGGACACAATCAAACATTTTGACAACAAAGCTGGTGATTGGCCAAGCTGGAAATGTCCGATTCTCAAAAGCAATTAAACCAGTTACTGTGGGCTAGAGGTCATTGAGATTTTTGACAGTCTATCGGCGGATGCAGCGGGCACGTCAAACGTTTGTAAGGACGCAATAACAAAATTGAATGAGGTTTTCGCCAAGAAAACAAACAAATCATGTGAACGGCACCTATTCGTTAAAATGCGGTAGAACGACACAGAATCGGTAGATCAATTCATTGTGCGATTACGGCCGCAAATCAAACGATGCGATTTTCGGAGACTGAAGCGAAGAACAAAATTTTAGTTGGTCGCACATCGGCAAAGTTGCGAGAGAAAATCTTGGTGAAGAATTGGATTTGGCAAGTTTTTCGGCATATGCCCAAACACTAGATGCAACAAGTGCGCAAGATGAAACGAGCGGCCAATACGAAAACCGTTGTCAGTCCGGATGAAAGTTCACCAACCGAAATGAATTCAGGCAGATGTTTTCGATACGGTCGACAAGGCCACATCGTTTCGGCAAAGAATTGTCCTGCTATAATAGTCACGTACCAATGTGGTAAAAGAGGCAACTACAAATGGTTTTGTCGTACGGAAATCGGACATCGTCAAAGAAAAGGCAGTAACAATAATGACGCCTTTCATGAAAGACCTAACAAACGCAGATATACCGATTATAGAAAGCCTGAAAATGAAATCAACGATCATAAGTTAAAAAGCGGAAATTCAATAACTTCAGCAAAGAAAAGTCCAACGTTGATGAAGCTATTTTCAATATCGGAAACGATATTCAAATGTATTTCTTTGTTGGAGAGTTTAAAGTCTCGATGATAATCGACTCCGTTTTATCATGTAATGTTATTGATGATGGTTGTTGGATGTTGTTAAAAAAAGCAATGCAGACATTCACAACGTCCGTACGGGTTCAGACCGAAGTTTTAGAGCATATGCAAGCCACACGCCGTTGGAGGTACTTTATACGTTTGAGGCTGACATCGACACGGGTGAGAATAGTCTGCCCGCTACTTTCCGCGTTGTCAAGGACGGAGGCCAATGCCTAATATGAAAAGAAACTGCAATTAAGCTCGGCATACTATGCATCGGGTTGGGCATTAACAACAACGGGTGACGTACCCACTGCCTACCATCGATGACCTACTACCACAATTCCGTAAAGCAAATTATTTCACCAGTCTTGACATCAAGAGTGCGTTTCACCAACTGGAGATATCGGAAGAGTAAAGTATTTTAAATGTTATTATGGCAGCTATCGGGATGACTATGGATAGGTCCATTAACCAATTACCATCTTCTTGCATCGTTTAAAATTGTTTCGTCTTTTGGTGGTAAGACTTGGACTCTACTTTTGGTCGTTTCTTGGTAACTTTTGTTCACTTTCTGGTCAGTCCCGGTCATTTTCTGATCCTTTCCGTTCGTTTTCTGGGCACTTCCGATCATGTCCCGGTCTTTTTCCAGCAAATATCAATTTATAGATGCAAGTGATAATTTTAAGGGTTATTAATTTAGAGATGCAGAAAGTACAGGCCAAAAACATACGGCGGCGGTTCATACATTGGCCGACATGTTTAGGAAATATTTAAAAAAAAAAAATCGATGAGCTTTATTTGGACTGATAAAAATAGTGATTCATCAAAGAGTGCTTTCAGGCGGACACATGAAGTGGCCGCCAGAATCGGACACTGTTCAAATGAGACTAAAAACAAATTTGGAATTTTCGCCAGACGACCGGCAAAAAAACCGCTGCTTACAAAGCAATGAAGATTAATTTTGCAAAAAAAAGCACATAAACTGGACCAGAGATGATTGGTAGATTGACATCTTTTCAGATGAAAGCAAAATTAATTTGCATGGTTCTAATGGAAAAATATAAAGGCGAATATCTCACTTTGACAATAAAGTATCCAGCGAGTATTTTATTTATAATATTTAATATTACACAAGAAAGCAAACTATTTTCTTTTCGTGAACTGCATTAGTTTTGAAAACTTAAATCGATATGATTTTACATTAAATTAAGGCGAAAACTCAATATGTTTTTTATAGTAACTTATTATTATACTTTTTAGTGAAAATATAGTCGCTTTGTAAAGAAATGTAATAAAAACTGGTTTGATGTTTTCTTTATAATATAAACTCTATTATTTTAAATTATTGTCAACTCTTGTCCCTTTATCATAAACTATTTATTTCAGAAAAGCTTACATTCATATCTTTCATACAAAAAAAAAATTAAAATTGGACCAAGAATGCCTTATATTCACAAAACTAATAAAATAGGGTGGAGCAGATAGTAATAAAAACTTTCCGTCAAAGCTAAAACGATAATTAAAAAAAAATAACAAACTATGGTGATGAGAACTGCTAATGTAAATTTATCGATTTAAACAGTGATACTCGTAAATAACTTTTCTCAATAGTTTTATTCATTGTTGATCCACTCTAAGCATAGTCATGTAATTTATTTTTCTTATCCACATGTTTATCCTGCATATTTCCTTTATCGAATAAAAAAAATTATCGAAATATCTCAACAAATGTGAAAGTTATGCATTTTTTTCCTCGTTT